>BLSH010266345.1:448616-459343 GCA_018402905.1 Glandirana rugosa
GCGTGGGCGGCGTGAGGACCTGCGATTTTTAGCGGTAATGCGATATTGGGGGGGACATGTCGGACCATTTTGACACTTTTTTGGGACCAATGACATTTATTCAGCGATCAGAAATTTAAATGTCCACTGATTACTGTGTAAATGTCATTGGCAGTGAAGGGGTTAACCTGCAGGGGGCGATCTAGGGGTTAATAGTGTTCCCTGGGTGTGTTCTTACTGTGGGGGGGTTGGGCTAACATGGGCATGAGAGATCTAACTGATCCCAGTGACAGGGATCAGTAGATCTCTCATGCCCCACTGACAGGGCGGGTAACCGCCGTGTTTACATCGGCGGTTCCCCGTTCTTTTCCCTGTAGCCGCTCATCGCGGCTCGCCGGCGGACATCGGGTCCGCCCAAGCCGCGGGCACACTCCTCAGGAGTGCGGCGGGTGCGCGCGCGTGCCGCCGGCGGCGCGCGTGCGCCCCCTGGTGGCCAAAATGCGAATCGCCGCTTATTTACGTCGATTCGCGCCCAGCTCCCCGACTGCCGCCGTGAAAAGACGGCGCGCGGTCGGGAAGCAGTTAAATTGGTTGTAAAGGCAGAAGGTTTTTTTATCTTAATGCATTCTATGCATTAAGATAAAAAGGCTTCTGGGTGCAGCTCCCCTCTAATACTTACCTGAGCCCCATCTCTATCCAGTGATGTTGCACAAGTGTCTTGGCTGCCCGGCACTCCCCTCCTTATTGGCTGAGAGAGCAGCGTGGTGCCATTGGCTCCCACTGCTGTCAATCAAACTCAAAAATCAGTCAGCCAACCAGGAGCGAAAGGGGGTGGGGGCGGGACACAGCTCTGTGTCTGAATGGACACAGGGAGCTGTGGCTCGGCTCGGGTGCCCTCATAGCAAGCTGCTGGCTGTGGGGTCACTGAACAGGAGGGAGGGACCAGGAGCACCGAAGAGGAACCTGAGAAGAGGAGGATTAGGGCTGCTCTGTACAAATCCACTATGCAGGTCAGGTAAGTATGACATGTTTGTTATTTTTAAAGAAAAAAAAAAAAACAAGACTTTACAATCACTTTAACTCTCAGACATAAATAATGCATTATTAATAATTAATAATAAAAATAATCTTAAGCTTACCATACATTTTACAATCAGGCTGTGAACTTTGTGTACGATTTCTTTTAGATTTACCTATGTAATATGTGGACCTACCTAAATTTTCCATTCAATTGTATATAAATATGTAGGCATTAAGCTCGGGTTCACAATGGTGCGATGCGGGAAGTAGCACGATTCCAGTACTGGTTTCGGCAGCGCATCTCTCCTGCAGGCAGTTCACACTGCCTTCTGCGAACCGCTGCGGGTTTCAATACAATGTTAATGACACCCCCAGAATGGTTCATAGATCTCTGGAACTGTGGATTCGGACAGGAATGGGATCGCATGGGGGAGAACACCCATGCGATCCGATTCCAGTGCAGGGAAAAAAAAGTCTCTGCACTTTTTTCTGTGCGAATCTAATGTGAGTTTAGCCATACAACTGTATGGCTGAACACGCATTGCTTAGACATCGCATGTGATCGGCACCTGCGGTACGGGTGGGAATCACATGTGATGTCTGACATCACACAAGTGTGAACCCAGGCTTACTGTTCCGTCTGTTTACTGGGTTCTGCCTGCCTGGCCGCATCATTCATCCACAGAGTTCAGCGAATGGAAATGGAAAAGTACTGACCGCTTGTCCATTTTCATCCGATCCCATGCGATCTGCCAGACAGATGGAAAATATCTTCTGGTTTTGGCACAGAGGATCAGATCAGATAGCACCGATGACATTCGCCGCCCCATAGAGGGGAATGGAGTGTCCAATCAGGTCTGCCTGAAAAACTGACAGGCAGACCTGATCAGAAAGGGGCCTTATAATTAAATTCATCACGAAGACCCCCTCATAATGGCCAGAACAGCTTGTAGAACCAGAAACTTAAAGCGTTTGTTACCCCAACCCTTCATATTCCTAATATGTGCCTACTGTACCATGTACTTGTATGAGGAAGTCTCCTGTTCTCTTTGTATTGCTTCCTTTATGTGCAATCCCTGGTGTTCCTGCCAGCCCCCTTGCTTTCCTATTAACCACTTGCTGACCGCCGACCGCAGTCTAACGGCGACAGAGGGGCTCGTTATCGCAAAACGCCGTCATATGATGGCGGCTGCGATAACTAGTGCTGTGAGCGTGCGCGTGCCGCCAGAGGCGCGCTCGTGCACTAACTGTGTCCGGGGAGGGGGGGCCAGGGAGCGGGTGCGGCGGACTCGATCACTGCCGGTTACCCGCAATGGCCCCCCCGCAGTGAAAGAATGGAGGTCCGTGTATGTAAACACGGATCTCCGTTCTGTTGAAGGGGGAAGGGCGATGATCATAGGCTTCCTGTATATGGAAGCCGTGATCATCCCCTTTCCCCAGCCAGGGCAGCCCACACACAGTTAGAACACACCCAGGGAACACAGTTAACCCTTAGAGCGCCCTCTGCAGGTTAACCCCTTCACTGCCAATGGCATTTACACAGTAATCAGTGCATTTTATAGCACTGATCCCTGTATAAATGTCAATGGTCCCAAAAAAGTGTCAAAATGGTCCGACATGTCCGCTACAACATCACAGCACCGCTAAAAATCGCAGATCGCCGCCATTACTAGTAAAAAAAAAATAAAAAAATAAAAACCCCAGAAATGATTTTATTTTATTTGTATTTTAGCAAAAAGTAAGAAATTTGGTTTTCTTTTTGCAAAATTGTCGCTCTTCTTTTGTTTATAGCGGCGATCAGAAATGACGCAGAAGTGATCAAATACCACCAAAAGAAAGCACTATTTGTGGGAAAAAAAGGACGCAAATTTTGTTTGGGTACAACGTCGCACGACCGCGCAATTGTCAGTAAAAAGGGACGCAGTGCCGGATCGCAAAAAGTGCTCTGGTCCTAAAGTGTGAAATCCTTCCGGGGCTGAAGTGGTTAAACACCACACTAAGCAAGAGAGCACACGGTGGTCAGCTCCCTATCTATGCTGGGAACTCAGTGTACTCTCCTCCAATGATCAAACTTGTCCTGACACGCCCCCACCTGCACAGCCATTCACTCGGAAGCTCAGTGTGATGTTGCTTCTCCTCCCCCCAGCTCTTATACAGCTGTGAATAGAGGGAATGTGATCACTTATAAAAAAGTGAAAAAAAGGAATTTATAATCTTTTTTAAATATATCTTTACAAAAATGTTTTGCCTTTCATTTCTATTTAAAACTGAATGGGCGTTTCCATTCACTTTAAATACGAATTCCAGGTATGGCATTTTTTACAAAGATACAGCTTGGGAACAATGTGGAGCAGAGGGATCAGCTGATCAGTCTACTGCTTCTCCTTCACTCCCCAGTCAAAGGACAGGGGGAAGGACCTGTAATTGTAATTTAACTACAGCAGTGAAAAATCAAGTATCCCCCCACCAGACTGGGTTGTACTGTGTAGCACAGCTATGTAAATCTTATGACCAGATGGCCAGAAATACAAATCCTTTATCAGCTAAAATAGATGCCTTATATGTATTTGCTCTATGTATTTAGCTGCTTGCCTTGAGTTTAGCTTTAAAGGAGTATTAAAGGCAGATGCATTCTATGCATTAAGATAAAAAACCTTGTGTGTAGCAGCCTCCCCAGCCCCCCTAATTACTTACCAGAGCCCCTTCTCTCTCCAGCGATGTCCACTAATGTCTAAGCCATACTGAAAACTCCTCCTGATTGGCTGAGACACAGCAGCAGCACCATTGGCTCCCACGGCTGTCAATAAAAAACAGTCAGACAATCAGAGAAGAGAGGGGATGGGGCCAGGTCGGGGCTCTGCGTCTGAATTGATACATGGAGCTCTGACTTGGCTCGGGTGCCCCCATAGGAAGCTGCTAGCTGAGGGGGCACTCGATAGGAGGGAGGGGCCAGGAGCAGCAAAGAGGAACCCGAGAAGAGGAGGATCCGGGCTGCTCCGTGCAAAACCAACTGCACAGAGGAGGTACAGTAAGTATGACATGTTGTTATTTTTTTTTTAAAACAAGACTTTACAATCACTTTAATAATGGTACATACCTGCAGGAAATGTGTACAACAAGGGGAACAGCCAATTAGATGACGGTTAGAAGCAGTGATTAACTGAATTCAGTCAGGAATATGTCAAGGTGTACCATTTACACAGTTGGTCTGATTTACTAAAATGTGGGAGTGCAAAATCTGGTGCAGCTCTGTATAGAAACCAATTGGCTTCCAGATTTTTTTTGTCAAAGCTTAATTGAACAAGCTGAAGTTAGCAGCTGATTGGCTACCATGCACAGCTGCACCAGATTTTGCACTCCCACTTTTTAGTAAATAAACCCCTGTGAGTCAACATATATTGTGATCTATTAATTTCTATGTTCATTTTGAAAAAGACATTAGACCAAAAAAACAAATTATCATAGTGTTATAAACATAAATACCATTATTTAGGAAAGAAGTCACTCCAAGTCACTATAATTATTACATCCTTCATTATTAACAACGTATTAATGAATAAAGAGTTGCATTCATTTATTTCTATTACATTTACCTAAAGTTTAGCTTTTCAAGAACTTCATTGCAAATAGTGTTTCACGCCATTTAGCAATCTTTTTTGGAGCAGTATATAACACTTTTTCTTTTGTTTATATGTATTTCTATATAACTTGCACTTTGAAAAAAAAAACAACAACCTGTTTAGTGAAAATGAATGCTAACGTGTAATAAACAACACTAATGTGTACAGTCTTGAGGAAAGAAGGAAATGAAGGTTGGGATTTGTGAATAAGAAGCAGGAGGGCAGTATTTTTAATATGAAGTTAAGATCAAGAACACTGGGGCATGACCTCAAACTAGAAGGAGGAAAGTTCATAACTAACTTGAAAAGTATTATTTTACCCAAAGAGTAGTTGATGCTTGGAACAGACCTACAGCAGTGGTAGTGAGTCAGTTAATAGTAAGTTAAATTCAATGGATGCTTGAGAAAAATATACATAGATATACAAACACAGATATAAAAAAAAATAAAACATAACAAACATAGATATACAAAAAAAGTAAAAAAAAAAAAAAATAAGGGTCTGATTCATTGAACCACTCTTTTGCTTCAATCACTCTTTTATGTTTCTATGTAACTTTAAAAAGTATTGGGGTTTCTTGTATTTTCCAGTTCAGCTATTATTTTTCCAGTTCCAGTTAAGAACAAAATATAAAAAACATTCTGATATACAGCGGAACCTCGGATTGCGAGTAACACGGTTAACGAGTGTTTCGCAATACGTGCCGTTTTTCTTTTTCATTTTGACTCAGTTTGCGAGTGGTGTCTCGCATAACGAGTAAAAATTTGCCTGCAAATGGACAGGTTTTTGGGGCACTGGTGAGCCTCGGAGGCAGCCGGAAATTCTCGGCAATCCTCGGAAATACCGAAAGTGTAAACACTTTCCGAGCATTGCTGAGTGATCCAATGTGCCCCTGGAACTGTGGCCACATACAGTACTGCATAGAAAAGCAGTGATTGGAACAAATTAACCAAGTTTTTCATTGTTTCCTATGGGGAAACAAGCTTTGATATACGAGTGCTTTGGATTACAAGGATTCTCCTGGAACGGATTATGCTCATAATCCAAGGTTCCACTGAATTTGTTTCCTAGATTTTATCTTTTTTTTTTTATAGCTTGGTCTAATTTGTGTATCGTATTATTCATAACATGCACACTTTGTAAAGGGAAATTTCACCTTTGTTTCAGGTTGGATTTTTTAATTTGATGTCAGGTTACAAAATCATAAATCAAGTAACAAAATAATAAAGTCAATAATACAACTCGAAATGGACATGTTAAAAAATATAGTACATGGGATAGAGCCAAATTCACAATGCTAATAAGCATCCATCTTTAATTGGTCTGGCTTTAGAGTAGTAGTGAAATCTGATAGGTTGCTTTAGGATACTGTACTTTTACATGTGACGCTCTCCTGATAAATTGCTTTAACATAGAAACTGTACTTTTACAGGTGACGCTCTGCTCCTTGCATTGCATATAACATAAGGCTGTGTTTTTAAGGTGTCTGTATAGTAGATTAGATAGAATAGAAGGGAAGCGATAGTAAGGAAAGGAAACAAGGTGTCATACTGTTTTAAGCTGTGGTTCACATGCATACCTAAACAGCAGATGTGCTCCCAGAGAGAGAAGTCAGGGCATGGTTCACTGGCACAATGCTGGTAAACAGAGGAAATAAGTTGCTTCATGTTGAAACCAGAAACTTCAGGCACATCCTATTGCTTTGCTCGGAATGTTGCTGCTGCGTATAGTGACTTTACCGTATTTCCTGTTGAGCTTGTACAGTACCTTTCTTCTTTCAGTTCACAAGCACTGCTTCTCTGTCTCCCTTTAACAGATATGCTCCTCTTCCCATCTGCAGTTTTCTTTCCTGACACTTTCCATGCTTCTCTATTACACAGAATGTTCATTCAGCATAGAAGCCACAGTATATTTCTAGACACTCCCACATTTTTGTTTTATGAGTAAGGACCTAATTAATGGTTACCAGATAATGGCACGATTCCAGAAAAGTCATCGGTATAGTTCAATGTCATCCTGACAAAGGAAAGTAAAGCCCCGTACACACGGGACGACGATCGCACGTACGACCGTGTTGAATCGTATGTTGGCTGTTGTATGCAGCATACTGACTGCACCACACGATCGTACGGCCGGGTAAAGAACGTTCAGGTGCATGTAATTAGCATCCAGCCATTCCTGACTTCGGAGCATGCGTGTTTTGCACAATACAACTTGTTGTACCCAAAGCTGTATCTTGGCCTAGGCCGACAAGGCCCAGGCCTAGGGTGGCACTTTGCATGGGGGCAGCACGAAAAGAGTCCCAGCTTGCGCTTTTAATGTAGCACCAATGTTATGGGGCAGGCTGGGCTGGGAGGCAAATCGGTCTGGCGCCCCCATAAAGCAGCTGGGCAGGGCCTCCGTCAGGGGGGACAGCCCACACATATGTAGGGGACCCGGGCGTCCCGAAGGGCCCAGACGGAGGACCCCAACCAATAAGTTGTTGTGCTACCCCATAGCCAAACAGGAAGTGTGAGCAAATCTCAGCAAATTAAGGGAATCCATTGCCCCCCCTCCAAAGCCCTATGAACTAGTGTCCCCACTGGAAAATTTCAAGGTGGGTCCTAAACAGGAAGGGATGTGGCCTTGACAGGAAGGGGTGGCTCATATTTAAATTAGGGGGGTGCACGAGTTTAGTCAGGCCTAGGGCAGCACGAAACCTAAATACACTGCTGGTTGTACCAACTGCTCTGTACACACGATACAACAGTCATATGAGAGCTTGTTGGTACGACCAAGTATTCTAGTCTGCTCATACAACTCCCTTGAACGACAGTCGTATGTTCGACTGTTCAAATTGCGCATCGATATCGCATACAACGGTCGTGAGTACGACCTGTTGAATGCGATCGTCGTCCCGTGTGTACGGGGCATTACAGCAAGATCTCCCTGTCATAATTCCTAATCATGTTCCTCCATTTTTGAGTTTTCTGTGTTCCCACTCTCTTTATAGTACAATTACCCTTTAAGGTGGACTGCCATTAAATGACAGTTGCTAGTTTTAAGGAATTTAACCACAAGCCTGGACACTTTCACTCCCTTCCAGACCAGGCCAGCTTTTTTTGCTTTCAGCACTGTCACATTTTGAATGGCAATTTCACATTTATACAACACTGTACCCAAATTAATTTTTCTATCTTTTTTTTTTTTAAATACAAATAGAGCTTTCTTTTGATTGTATTTAATCACCACTGGGTTTTTTCATTTTTTGCTATATAAATGAAAAAAGACCGAAAGTTAAAAAAAACAAGCATGTTTTTCTTAGTTATTAAATAATAAACTATACCGCGCAACATAAAGTGTCAATCTCTATATTTGCAATTCTACCAATAGAAAAAATCAATAATAACAATCATTCCTTCTTATACCATAACATAAATCTCTAAATTTCTCTCATCTCTTGTGAAAAAAGTACAGAAAGTATATATATTGGTACTTTGAATGTGCAAATATCATATGTTCAATAAAGTGATGTACGTGCAGACCAAAACAAATATATGAAAAAGTTTTTAAAGATAAAGAATATAAAGAAATTAAACATAGCACATAAAAATTAAAAACAAGTTCTTCAGAACAAAAAGTTTTTAGTATCACATGTTCATTTAATATATACATGTGCTCCTTTTCTGTTAATCTTTTCCACTACGTTAGAAATATAGTCCAAGGTTTTTATTTAATAAAAGGCATGGCATGTTTTTTGAAGTTGTCTTTTTTTGGCACAATTTTGTGGAAATTGAAGGAATTAAATCAAATTTGTTTTATGTTTATTTCTCTCACACTGCATGGGCATACTTATAATTACACCCCCAAATCCCATTATTACTACACTTCCTGAGTATGGCGATACCACATATGTGAGACTTTTTTTTACAGTCTAGATGGGCCCAAAATCCAAGGAGCACCTTCAGGCATTCCAGTGGTATAAATTATACATCTGATTTTCTGACTACCTACATATTTTTGGAGGCCCTGGAGCACCAGAACAGTGGAAACACCCAAAAAAGACACTGTTTTTTTAAAAGTAAACACTCCAAAGTATGTTCAAGAAGGCATAGTAAATCTTTTGAAAATGTCATTTTTTACCACAAGTTTGGAAACTTAGGAATAAAACATTTTTTTGCACACAGTTGTCAATTATTAAGATATTTCTAAACAAATAGACATACTTAGAAATACACCGCAAAAGACATTCTGCTATGCCTCCCGAGTATAGTGATACCACATGCGTGAGATTGCTAGGGGCATAAACTACATATCTAATTTCCTGACTACCTATCACATTTTTGGAGTCCCTGGAGCCCCAGGAAAGTGGAAAAACTCACAAAATGACCACATTCTGGAGATAAAACACCCAATGTATTTTCTAAGAGGCATAATGAGTCTTTTGGAAATGTATTTGTATGCCAAACTATGGAAAGAAAATAAAAATGCATTTTATTTTTACACAAAGTTGTCAATTATTACGATATTTCTAATACACTGCATAGTTATACTTAGAATTCCACCTCAAAACACATTCTACTATTCCTCCTGAGTATGGGGAAACCACATATGATTTTTTTCACAGCCTAGCCACATAGAAAGGCTGAAAAAAAGAAGCGCCTTAAGGATTTCTAATTTCCTGACTACCTATCACATTTTTGGAGGCCCTGGAGAACTAGGACAGTTTAAATAATTGGGGAGACAGGTTCTGCTATGAACTGGTACTGGTATGAAAAAATAATCAGGATACTGGTAGGGGATGTGGTGGTGATCAGGACACTGGTATGGGGTATGGTGGTGATCAGGACACTGGTATAGGTTATGGCAGAGATCAGTATGATGTTATGGGGTATGGCAGTGATCAGGATGCTGGTATGGTGTATGGCAGTGATCAGAATGCTTGTATGGGGTAAGGCGGTAATCAGGGCATTGGTATGGTGTACGGCAGTGATCAGAACACTGGTTTGAGGTATGGCGGTGATCAGGATGCTGGTATGGTGTATGGAGGTGATCATGATGCTGGTATGGCATATGGCATTGATCAGAACACTGGTATGGCGCAATGCAGTGATCAGGATGCTGATATAAGAAATGACAGTGATCAGGACACTACTATGGAGTATGATGGTGATTGGGATGCTGGTATGAGGTATAGCAGTGATCAGGACGTTGGTATAAGGTATGGCAGTCATCAGGACACTGGTATGGCATATGGCAGTGATCAGGAAGTTGTATGGCATATGACGGTGATCAGGATGCTGGTATGAGGTATGGCAGTAATCAGGACGCTGGTATAAGGTATGACAGTGATCAGGATGCTGGTATGACATATGGTGGTGATCAGGATGCTGTATGGCATATGGTGGTGATCAGGATGCTGATATGAGGTATTCTGGTGGTCAGGACCCTGGTATGAGGTATGTCGGTTTTACTGCGAGTACTGGTGACACTGTGAGAGGGGCTGGCTGCACTGTTTATTAGCATTGCACTGGGGGCAGTGATCAGGGACACTTGGGGTAGGCTAGCACTGGAGTCTCTCAGTGTACATGCAGTGTTACAGGCAATGTACACTCTCGCTGTAGTAACGGTTCTCTCTCATCTTACAGGCGATCTCTGTGAGAGGAGAGAGAACTGATGTTTACTTTTGGTTTCAATGTTTACTATGTGATCACTGAGATTGAACACATGATACAGGACCAATTTCATTGGTCCTGTACCCTGTACTATAATTCTCTGTGTCCTGGGCACACAGCGATCACCGGGCTTGCCAGTGTGTGTGGTCTGTGGGCAGCGAATAAGCCTCTGTTGCAGGGGGATGTATGGATACGTCCTCCTGCATCGGAGCTGCTCCACCCACCCATTTATATTCTATGGCTGAACGGGAATCGCTTAATAGCTATAATTAAAGTTTATTATTACTAGAGTTGAGCGAACCTCTGGAAGTTCGGGTTCTGCTGGTCCGTCCGAACTTCGGGACAAAGTCCGGGTCCGGGTCCGGACGGAACCCGAACGATCGCACCCCCAAGCAACAGGCACGCTAGCAAGCCCAAGGCAGGCCTGGGCCTGGGCCTGAAACAGGGCTTCAA
>BLSH010266345.1:474875-486457 GCA_018402905.1 Glandirana rugosa
GCGTATCTCTCGGTATAATAACAAGATTTTAGTAGAGGTGCGGCTGGAAGAAACTTTGCCTATACAACTTGGAGATGATTTTAGAACAATAATATGGCTCTCTATGCGGCTGGAAGAAACTTTGCCTATACAACTTGGAGATGATTTTAGAACAATAATATGGCTCTCTATGCGGTTGGAAGAAAATTTGCCTATACAACTTGGAGATGATTTTAGAACAATAATATGGCTCTCTATGCGGCTGTAAGAAACTTTGCCTATACAACTTGGAGTTGATTTTAGAACAATAATCTGTCCCCTCTAAGCAACAGCTGCAACCTTTCCCTATAGAACTTTGAGATGATTTTAGAACAATAATCTTTCCCTTAAAGCAACAGCTGGAACCTTTCCCTATAGAACTTTGAGATGATTTTAGAACAATCATCTTTCCCTTAAAGCAACAGCTGGAACCTTTCCCTATAGAATTTGGAGATGATTTTAGAACAATAATCTTTCCCTTAAAGCAACAGCTGGAACCTTTCCCTATAGAACTTGGATATGATTTTAGAACAATAATCTTTCCCTTAAAGCAACAGCTGGAACCTTTCCCTATAGAACTTGGAGATGATTTTAGAACAATAATCTTTCCCTTAAAGCAACAGACTCTACCTAGTCCAGTCAGATTGTTCTGTGCAGCAGGATGAGGTCTGCAATCTGTCCCTCAAAGCAGCAGTACTAGTATCTCTACCTAGTCCACAATCAGATCGTTCAGTAATGCAGGATGAGATGTTCTATAATATCTGCAATCTGTCCCTCACAGAGCCAGCAGAATCCTCTCCCTAAACTATCCTGAGAGCATATGACTTGCAGCACGGTGACTCCAGCCCCATATAGAGGCTGTGTCACATGATGCACTGGCCAATCACATCCATGCCATTAGTAGGCATGGCTGTGATGGCTTCTAAGGGCAAACCAGTGAAACACTCATTGATTGGCTGCCCTTGGCAGCTATTCAACACGTGGAATCAAATGCCAGAACCCCAAACCCGGACTTTTTTTTAAAAGTCCGGGTTCGGATCCGGGTCCCGGACACCCCAAAGTTCGGTACGGACCCGAACTTTACAGTCCGGGTTCGCTCAACTCTAACTGCCATCATCCATTGACATCTTGGTGCTGGGGTGCACCTAATGATGGGCCCTCTAAGAAGCCCTCTGCACAGTTGTATCATTCCACTGCAGCTACAATATTATCCAGGGACTGAGGCTCAACTTCAGATGCCCAACCGTAAAGTTTTTCAGGAAGACCACACACAAATAGGTCCAGAACATCTACCCATTCAGCTCTAGGCAACCCTTCTCTAGAGACAATCTGCTCAAACAGCATCATATAAACACCAACACTGACCACCATGGTCATTTTTTGTAGGGAGCATGGCATTCCAAGCGTCAGTTGGTGTACGGGAACTATCTTGGTGCCCTGCAGCTTGCTGGGTCACTGCATTTGTAGGACCACAATCTCTCTGAGCAGAAAACTGTTAGTCTATTGTGCTGGAGTGGCTAGCCCTAACTGCTTTATCAGCTCTTCCATCTCTTTTGCTGCTGATTATCACTTGCGCAGGATTAGCCCAGAGACTGCGACTGGCCTGTACCCCTCTAACTGCCCATTGCATCCTTCACAAATAATGAGAATCAGGTTTAGTCAGGCATCAGAAAGACAAGCTTGGGAAATAAAAATCTGTTTTATTTTGCTTTCTTCAGCAAAAAAAGTAAAGATAAACAGACTTGACATGTTGGATATCGATTAACTCAGTGGAACCTCATCTTTTGAAATTTTGCAAAAGAATGGGTAATATGTTGCATTTGTGTGCCCTAAAAGAAACTTTAAGTGTATTGTATTGAAAATTTGTCCTTGATAAACCATTGCACACATATTGGAACTACAACTATTTAATTTTCATAATAAGAATACTGTTGCATTCCTAAGCAATCCTCTTGCCCCATATTTACATGGGTCCCTTTTTGGCATCTATCTGTACACTCAGCTAAGAAGTACTCAGGCAAAGGCAGCTAATAAGTCACTGGATCAAGCAGGCCTTTCACATACATGCCATACATATGAGGAGTTGCACACATAGTTAAACATGGGGAGGTTTATTTACTAAAGGCAAATCCACTTTGCAATACAAGTGCACTGCAAGTGCACTTGGAAGTGCACTTGGAAGTGCAGTCACAGTAAATCCAAGGGGGACATGCAAGGATAATAAAAACGGCATTTTTGCTTGTACCTGATTGGATAATAAAATCTGCAGAGCTTCCCCTGATTTCAGATCTTCCCCTCAGATTTACAGCGACTGCACTTCCAAGTGCACTTGAGTGCACTTGCAGTGCACTTGTAGTGCAGAGTGGATTTGCCTTTAGTAAATCAACCCCATAGACTTCACATTGCTGGAAACCTACAACATGCAAGTTGTTTACTGGAGGTACCCCCTGTACTCCCCAGACCACAGTGCATATGCCCATAATCTTGCCTTGAACATTGTTTTCTCTATGCATGAAAATTCTGCTTTGCGAATGAGAAGACTTTTTATCATGAACATCCTGAAATGTTTGTCTATTTTTATACAGCATTTGACAACAGCAGTCTAGCTCAGTAAGTGACAGTTTGGAGGCAGAATGGTTCATCTCCTATGCTTCAAGAATTTCCATGTGTGGTTAAATTGTTTGCCTGTGCCTATTAAAACTTGAGATTTTCTTTCATTCAGATCCATTCTGTCTAAGAGCCCAATCTGCTGAAGAACATCCATCTGTTCAGAACATAATTTTCAAATGTGAGGTCTAAATTTAAACATTGAGAAGAGATACAGGACCAGATACATATTGCAAGTCAATTTCATATGCAGCTGAATGTATTTCCTGCCTTGTTTTCCATTTTCCTTTCTTTTTTTTTGCTTTTTACTTTTCTGTAAAATTAGATATTTCTTTATAAGTTATCTATTTTTGAAATGCATACATGGAGGGAATATAATAGGCAGGTGTACACCATAATAATTCTAATAGCTAAACAATCAAATTATATATAAATTCATACAATGTAAGTAAAGGTTTCCTGATAATTTAGGTCCAATTGTAAAACTAATAAATATGGGTTTTAAAAAGGATTGCATACATAACAAAGCAGTTTAGGAAGTTAAGGGCTACATAGCCAAATGGAAGTGTTCATATCTTGTTTTGGTTGCTACATGTGTATTATTGGCAACTATAATACAATAAAAATGTATAGCTGTGTTATTGAACAACGACAGTATATTGTAGTATTGGCAATCCAGTTAGCACTTCTTTTCTTCTGGACTTATTGTCAGTTTTGATAAAGTCCAACTATCCCCATTGATCTTTCATTGTGTTGTTTGGTCAGTCCTCAAGGTGGCCGGAAACTGTAGGAGAACTCATTATTTACCAGCAGCTCCTGAGGGGTGAATGTTACAGGTTAGAGCTGCACGATTCTGGCCAAAATGAGAATCACAATTATTTTGCTTAGAATAAAGATCACGATTCTTGCGGCGTAATATATTAAATATACAAAAAAAATTGGGCTAACAGCACTGTTTAGTTTTCTGAAAGGGTAATTTTTCCCAAAAAAATTACGTTTAAAAGTCCGCTGCGCGAAAAGCGTGTGACATAAAATATTGCAACAACCGCCATCTTATTCTCTAGGGTCTCTGTTAAAAAAAAATATATAATGTTTGGGGGTTCTAAGTCATTTTCTAGCACAAAATAATGGATTTTTATTTGTAAACAGCAAGTGTCAGGAAAGATTTAGGCTTTAAATGGTTAAACCAAAAATCTATACAAGGGAAGTTCACTCAGAGTTCATGCCTTTGAAGTAAATTACTTTGTATCTCTTTTCTCAGAACTTGGCTCTCTGCCCAGACTTGGCTGTCTCCCCTGAGACTCAAGTCACTCTGACTTGAAAAGACTTCAGGAGACTTGCATTGACATTTATTACTGTCAAGTCGCGCTGAGTCGCCCCGCAAGTCGGACCCCATTAACTGCACTGAAAAATTGCGGTAATGCCCAATGGAGATCGCAGGGGGGTAGAACAAAATCGCGATTTTAATACGATTAATCGTGCAGCTCTATTACAGGTATGAGTGGGCCAGTAGAACACATGAGCAAAGGCAGCTTGTTCCTGTATAGGTATCGTGCCGCTATTATTTCCATATCTTTAGTAAAAATACAAGCCATATAAGACTATTTACACATTGGTCAAAATGTTCTAAGACAGGTAAGTATTAATAAACAGGAAAGGCACCTATCCCAAAAGAGAAGTGATGGGAATTTATTCCATCCATCCTCTTTTACCATAGCATTCAGTCTCCAGAAGGAGGTATTGTATGCATTCTTGCGTAGAGTCTTTTTCTCATTCTACTTGGGTCTGAAATTGAGGATGTGCCTAGGGCTGAGTGACTTCTGAGGCACTGCCAGCATAATAAATAATATTTTCTGAAATCTGAATAAGATAGATAGATAGATAGATAGATAGATAGATAGATAGATAGATAGATAGATAGATAGATAGATAGATTTATATTTTTTCATGACAGGGTCAATTTTAACAATCCCAGGTTAATTCTTCTGCCACTCCCCATCCTGACAACCTGCCACCAAAAGAACACAATAGCTGAACAGGAAGATTCCCCCATCCACATGCTATATGTGTAGTAGGTCATTGTTTTTCCTTAAACAAATCCTTAAACCCGCTTATTGAATGAAAAAGAAATGACTAATGTATAGGCTGCCTTACACTCCATAGAGTCAAACCACTAGGCTGAGTTAGTTGCATTGGCTTTTTTTATTTCCCTATCATTTTTTCATCATACAATTCCATTTAAGTAGGTGTGGAATTATTACTTTTAGGCTCGGTTCATATATATGAAATGCAGTGAACCCAGTGCATTTCTCGAACTGCATTGAAATCCCATGACGTTCATGGGAACCGCAGGGGGTGTCAATGTTACATTAATGACACCCCAAAAAAGGGTCCTGCACCTTTCTTTGTGTGTATTTGGTGCGATTTGAGCCATACAAATGAATGAGGTGTGATTCAGTGGCGGCTGGTGTTTTTTTCTTTTGGGGGGAACCAAACAGCCCCCCCCAGGAGACATCAAAGCCCTGCACTTACCCCATCTAGGAAGCGAGCGGGCGGGCGAGCAGTGGTGTCCGGCAAGCGGCAGCTTTCCTTCTCCTCCTGTGGTGTGTATCATGGCGGCTTCCGTCGTGCATCCCCCTCCTCCTCCTCCAAGGCGTCCAATAGGATTGCCTGACCTTTCAGCCAAATGGGAAATGGGTAACAGATCCACGCTTCCTGATTGGTGGAGAGGCAGTTCAGTGTTCATTTGCTTTCCTAACACACGTGAGTGGGCTCCGAGCGCAACGTTCTGCACTCTGTTTTGAAGCCTATTAGAGCCTATGGCTGTAATCAGGTGCTTCAAAAAACACCCCCGCCACTGTAATTCAGGCCCCGGCATCCTGAAAGGGGCCGAACGCATGAATAGGGGGTGGATGTGGCAGCCGTGGTTAGATTAATGCTATGCAGGAATCTACCCATTTATCATATAGGGGGTGGCATGGATAGAGGGGGCGGTGCCCGTGCATCCTTAATGGATGGGCTGCCCCTGGTGCGATTCCTATCCAAATCACATGTGTTGTCCCGCACTGCATATATGTGAACCCAGCCTTAGGGAACATAGGTATTTACCTATCAAACTATACTATTTAAATGCCAAAAGCCTTTATTTCTTGTAAATAAGCATTTTATCTCATGAATCGTTATATTTTTCACCATTAGTTAGTGTGCCTTTTTTCTCTGCTCTCCTTAATAGACGCTTCATTGAGCCTCACATTTACAACCTCCCATTAAACACTATCCTTAGAAGTTTTATCCCATACAAGAATCTTTGTGAACTGACTTACATGCACAATACTTGAAAAAACATAATCAATTGTGCATGTGATAAAATGTTCGGTGTACTAAAAACACAACATTGATGATAGTAAAAATTCAGCGTGTGCTAATGAAAATTCTCAGTGTGTTATGGTTATAATAAATGTGTTCACATTTCACAAGCACCAATGGTGAGGTTGCTTTAGCGTGCATATGATAGCAAATTTGCATGCTAGGTGGAAAGCAAATACTCACCATGCTCTGATAGCAGTGGAAGGATTTACAGCTCAGTGAAGCAAATGTCCTACGACATACCACATTTTATACACTAGATGGCATAAATGAGCAAAAAGAAGTCTGTTTTAGGTAGCTGTGTAGGCTTGTGTAGGCTATACTGTATACTTTACAGTGGACAATATCTATGTTTTTTGGAGATGTACTGGGGCTGATTAACTAATATATGCACTTATGCGGTTGCTTTGATGTACCTGCGAATCATGCTTAACAACTCGTATTCTCATAGTATTTACTATGCAGACAGAGACTAGCACATCACTTCAGTTTTTCATGGAGAAAATTCACTAACAAATATTTTTCTATAAGTGCATGCCCCAGCATCTGAACCTATGCCTGGTAAACAGCGGCACAGCATTTTATAGATGTTCAATGCCCAGGAAAAATATGTGCATTGTATCTAAGTGTACTGTATAAGTGCAGATCGCAAACAATGGAACCACTTGTGCATTTCATTTTAATTTATGTATGTCCTTTGCATGGATTTGTGAGATAAATGTGTATTTTATAATGGGATTCATTTACTCAGAGCAGAGGCTGTTCAGTTAAGGTGAATGTTCACTTTACAAAGTGCATGTGCACATAGTTTACTAATAAGGATACAGTTTACCAATCATATGCAAGGTAAAGTAAAAAGACAGGATTTTTGTATATGACTAGATAGTTGAAGTGACCACATGTTCATCTTATTCACTAAGCTAAACGAGCATTAACTTTGTAGAGTGAAGAGTCTTAATATGTAAAATAAATCAGCCTTAGTGCCCGTTCACACAGGGGCGACTTGTGCTCCGACTTGTGTCGCCTCAAGTCGCCCCAACTCGCTTGACATCTGAAATCCCATTGAAATGAATGGGAGCCGTTTTAATGTATGCTACTGAAGTCGCTCCAACTTCAGAAAAGGTTCCTGTACGACTTCAAGGCAACTTCTATCCGACTTGTGCCCATAGAATTCAATAGAAGTCGCCTCCAAGTCGGATCCCCCATCTATATTAAAGCGAATTTACAGTTTAAAATAAAATAATTTATGAAGGCAACCCCCTCCCTCCCATCTCTGATTGGCCACAGGCAAATTCGCCTGGCATGGAGTCGCGTTGTAAGTCGCCCCGCAGTCGCGCTGAAGTCGCATTAAAAATCGCCTAGCAAAGTCTCGCCAAAGTTGGATCGCCCCTGTATGAACACAGCCTTAAAGCGATATTAAACCCAAAACCAAAAAATTAAACATATTGCAGCTTACCAATCATTAGATGTGGTGGCAGCATTAGTTTTTTTTAGGCTTTTTTCCCTCTAATTTCACCTGGTGATCTGTTCAGTAGCACACCTCCTGTATTAGAGTTGCTTCCACTCTGAATGAAGGAGCAGAGAGCTACCTAAGACAGCAGCATTGTTAATATGAGGAGAGGGTAGTGGTAGATGGACTAGCAGATTTAAATACACTAACCAATTAAAACCAAATTCCAGCTAACACTGCAATTATGCAAGCGGTTACAGCAAACAGTTTTTTCTTTTGGGAAAATAAATACAAGTTGATCATTGTAAGCACCATTGTCAGTGGTAAATGGTTTGTATCAACACTCTTAAGGTGGTTCAAATTTTGAAAGTTTTTTACCTTCATGTATTCGATTCATGAAGGTAAAAAAAACCTTCTGTTTGCAGCTCTGCCCCAGCCCATCCTTATACTTACTTGAGCCCAATCTCAATCCAGCAATTTGCACAAGAGCAGCTGCTCTCCCAGCTCCCTCTCTCCACATTGGACAAAGAGGCAATCACAGCCATTGAGGAGGGAGCAAAGGCAAGCCGTGCTCTGTGTGTCCATGGACACACAAAGCGGGGCTTAGGAGCAAGCACGCACGAGTGGCTCCATAGCAAGCGGCTTGCTATGGGGGCATTCGGCGGAGGGGAGGGGGGAGACTTAACAGATGGCAAGTTGAAAATAAATAAAAAAAGCCATAAAAAGAAAACTAATGCAACCATCACATCTAAGAATTTGTAAGATGCAATATAATAAATGATTGCTTTTGAGTTTAAAGGAGAAATTTAGCCATTTTCAGCTGATAGCGAGCTAATGCCCAATGTTGACTGACGTCACAGGTCAAGGCTTTGAAAAGATCCTGACCATATGGTTGGGATCCTCTCAGATGCCTGGACTAGCAGTTGTCTCAGCCTCTCAGCTGGCCACTAAGAGCCTGAGCCAGCCCCCTCCACAGCCCAGCACTCCAGTGAGCACTGGAGGGGCAGAGCAAAGAGCCAGTGATTGAGAGTCACAGGCTCTCTGCTCACAGAAGGCTAAGAACCGAATGATCAGAGGTATTTAATTGCTCGGTTCTTAGGCTTAGAGCCAACAGGGGACAGATGCAGCATCAGATCGATGCTGCATCCATCTAGGTGAAATACAGAAAAACAATCACTTCCAGCTCTAGGGAGGTCCCCCGCAGTTGGAATAAGGCAACAAGGACATCAATAGCCACGAATACCAAGTGGATGCTGCCCTCCTCAGATGGGGTGATCCGAAACACACTAGGAAACAAAAACAAAGGAAGGCGTGCACACCTAGTGCCTTACCAGAGGCATTCATTCAATAATAAAAATATAAGGGAATACTCACAAGAGTGGCAACCCCCAACGGACCATACAATTGGCATGAGAGCAGACATGACACAGATAAAGGCTGACGGTTTCGCGGGCGTACCCCCTTCCTCAGAGCCACTCTTCTGAGTATTCCCTTATATTTTTATTATTGAATAAATGCCTGTGGTAATGCACTAGGTGTGCACGCCTTCCTTTGTTTTTGTTTCCTAATCCATCTACGTGAGTATAAATGTTTTTTTTTTTAGAAGCCCATACTTCTCTTTTAATACCACTTTAATATATATCCTAGAAACTCTATGAATGCAAATAAAAGAATAAAGACCCTTACATGCAGGCAATTGATTTTACTCTGTCAGATACATCCCTGAATGTAATTGGGGGTCAACACCAGTAAACATGATACAATAGACATTTTACAAAGCAAAGTCAGATGACAAGCCAGAGGTTGTGTTCAGGAGGTCAGTCACCCAAGCACCAGAACCATATTGAAGGCAAACAGTCGATAGTCAGGGTAGGAGTTTTTCATTTAGGAGTCATATCAGGCAAGAAGTAACACCTCCATGACAGGAATAAACTCATTTATGTTTATTCTGTACAGACTATTCTGTGTCCTGCAGCACTAGTCATTTGGCCAATGTTTTGGACAATAAAGTCTGCATCCACTATACCGCTTAATGCAGGTTGTTATTATAACTGATATCTATGTACCTTGTGTCATTGGGTGTGTATGTACTAATGCATTAATGGGCAAGCACCAAAAGGATTTTTTTTTCTCTGCTCATATTATACATATGTTTTAGTGACTGCGCTTCGCTTACATGTGCATTACTTCCATCATTTGGGCTGGTATTTCATTATCTTTTCTAGAAATGCCAGTCTTTATCAATATGATATACAATTATAATGATGTTTGTCACATGAAACATGTCTAAGCTATAGTAATGTAAAAATGAAGTTGGTGACCATAATTTCTCTTTTTGGTAATCTTTTCTACAATTTAATACCATTTACTAGTTTTATCTTCCGTTTGCAATCTTGATACTTTCAGTGCCCATTCACATGATTTTCTGCAAGGCAGTTTGCTTTGTTTCCAGTGGTGTCAGTTTCCACCCCTGTGTTGTGGTGGTGTGTGCTAAAGAAGTATCGAATGCAAAACCTTCTATTTCATTTGGAATAGAGAGGGGGAGAGTTACAACCTTCTCTAGGTTTTACTGCCATCTGGCTTCCCTCAACTTTTTTTTTTCCAAGAACATGTAATTGGCTCAAGGAAACAGGCAAACACACATTTTAAAAGGAAAGGCAAGGGAACAACTTATAATAATAGTTTTATTGGTGTCTGTTGGCTTTTTGTCCCTTGTCAGCCACTCACTTTCTTTCTAGTACAGGTGTCACAGGGGCAGAAGGCAAATGAAAATCTTCCTAGTGTGGGTAGAGACAGAAGTTAGACAGAAATTTTAATTTTTATTACTCTATCCAAAGGAAGAAAAAACTTTTGTGTATTGCAGTTCCTTTTTTTACATGGTACCCAAATGCACCCCACTGCACATGCCTTTTTTTTATAATTGTATTTCTATCAAATATTTGCAAGGCTATACAAACAGTGTACATTAGAACATGTCTGAAAAAGTATATGTCAAACCTTGTGAAAATAAACAAGCAATAATGCATAAGGAAAGTCATGGGTTACCAAAATGAAGACAAGATAATTGAATGAATTCAAATATTTTGGCCTGGGGAGCTGCTCGCGTATTTGAAGGAAATCCACAATGTCCGAATGTAGCTCAACCCGCCGGTCTGTATGGCTGAACAATGTGTCACATGGTAACCTTAATAAAACACAATACAACATAAGGGAAAATAGGAGTTATAAAGGGAGGGCGAAATACCATGGATATTAGCTTGCTCACTGTTTTAAGAGTGAGGGCAAGAAAAGATCAATTAATTATTCAATTGGAATTCCTGGAATTATTCAGAGATGTGGGGCATGGCTTCAGGGTTATAGCTAGAGTTATCCGATAAATCCCAGGTCTTTGAAAAGTTAGTCATAGTGTCGTGTATTATTGCCGTCAAGTGTTCCATTCTACGGATTTGAGCAATATTTTGCCTAAGTTGAGACTGTGAGGGGGGTGTAGAGGACAGCGAACATTTAGGTATCGCTCTTTTGGCGGCTAATAGGATAAAGGTCATCAACCTTCTGGAGTGTTTAGGGATCCCCTGTATTGGGAGTCCTAGTAGGTAGTTCATTGGGTCTAAATAAGACCATGTCCTGTGGTCTTTAAGAAGTATTTATACTGGGGGGAGAGGGGGTCTATACAACCTCAACAGTGTTTCGATGTCCGTGTGTAATGTTGTAAAAAACCCTGACGGGTCTCTAAGCAGGAAAGACATAGAGCCATGTCAGGGAGGATGTCCTATATGAGTTAGACCTGGAAGGGAATCTGGGTTACTTGATGGATGATCCTGAGGGTTATGTCCCCTAGGGATTTGTGAGGTCTTCCAACTACTGGAAATAGGATAATCGGCGGTTTTCTCGCTATGGATTTACAAGCGACAGGAGATGTGGGGGGAGTGTCAGAGTTGAATCCGTTTTATAACGAGTTTAGGCATCTTACCTTGTGAACTGCCGTTATTATGTGCTGTGATACTGATTGAAAAGTTTCTGGACCCTAAATAGCCTATTGAGATCGATATTGGGACTTCGGTACGGGGTGTAGAGACTTATTAAGGTCCTTAAGGTTAACTTATTAATTAACTAGAAAAGAACGGGAGTGAGAATTTTGTCA
>BLSH010266345.1:499506-511658 GCA_018402905.1 Glandirana rugosa
CTGTCCTCAGAGCAACAGCACAGACAGCAGTAGTAAAGTAATCTATCTCAGGATGCAGGATCAGGTCTTAAAATGGCTGAAATCTGTCCCTCACGCCGTCAGCTACCTTTCCCTACACTAACCCAAGGAGCATGTGACTGCAGCACTGTGACTCCAGCTTATAAAGAGGCTGGGTCACATGATGCACTGGCCAATCACAGCCATGCCATTAGTAGGCATGGCTGTGATGGCTTCTAAGGGCAAACCAGTGAAACGCTTGTTGATTGGCTGCCCTGCAGCTTCTCAACACGTGGAGTAAAATAGCAGAACCCCGGACCGAACCCGAACGATTTTTGAAATGTCCGGGTCCGGGTCCGTGCCACGGACACCCGAAAGTTCGGTACGGACCCGAACGTTACAGTCCGGGTTCGCTCAACACTAGTCATGACAGTTTAAGCATTACTTACAATGACAGCAATTACAACTTTTAAGAATTTTGTGAAGTTGACAAAGTTTTTCATCATACTAGAACATTTCTGCTGTTGGAAAGCCTTAGATGACTCAGATAATACATGTAAATGGCAATCAACTCAGCAACTATAAAAAGACTCCCAGTTTGCAAGAGCATAATCGGGAAAATTTAGATAACGTGTAAAATCTGTCTCCTTGGAAAAGGAAGAGAAAAAATAAATCCCAGGTAGACTGAAATGGAACTCTGCATGTATACAGTGATCTGTAGTTGTTCGGAAAACAACCAAATATCAGATTTTTATCTGACCGATAAAAGGTCATTCTGTGTATGCCTAGCTTCAGGGTCTGCTTACTCAATAAGGCAATGTAAAGAGCAATGAAAGTATACAGAGTGCAGCAACCCATATCAAGCAGTCATTGTCAAATTAGTGAAAGCTGAAAGCTGAATGATTGCTATGGGTCACTGCACTTTGCACTTAGCTGTTCGTCAAATAAGCCTTTTAGGCCCTAAATTTAAAGGGTAACTCCACTTTCGTGGGGGGAAAAAAATAGCAAATAAAGAAAAAATAATATAGCGCATATAATTGCGACACTAATCATATTGTAGTTGAATGTCATTAAAAAATACCTTTCCTTTTCAATCTGCAGCCGATGTAATTTTCTGAGAATGCATGGCAATATGGCTACCTGGAGTTGTTCTGTACACAGAGTGTGTACTGACCACTCCCCAGAAACATAATTTCCTGCTTGTGTGATTGGCTTACCAGTTTTCCCAGAAGTCTGCCTAAGATATAAGTCAGATTTCAGGCAAAAACCAAAGCAAGAAATCAGAAACAAAGTTTGTTAAAATCCCTGCAATGTACATAGATCACGCAGAGGGGAATTTTTTTCTCAACAAAAGTGGAGTTATTCTTTAACCACTTCCCGACCGCGTGCCGTGTTTTCACGGCGGCAGTCGGGATGCTGAGCGCGAATCGTAAAAACACGGCGATCTGCGAAGAGCCGATAGGGGGCGCACTTCTGAGGAGTGTGCCCGCGGCTCGGGCGGACCCGATGTCCGCCGGCGAGCCGCGATGAGGG
The DNA here is from genome assembly GCA_018402905.1 of Glandirana rugosa. Taxonomy (NCBI): domain Eukaryota; kingdom Metazoa; phylum Chordata; class Amphibia; order Anura; family Ranidae; genus Glandirana; species Glandirana rugosa. Next base: position 501,037 of record BLSH010266345.1, read on the forward strand.
GCCACAGACAAAGAATGGGGAACCGCCGATGTAAACACAGAGGTTCCCCGCTCTGTTAGTAGGGGCATGGGTGATCCACTGATCCCTGTCACTGGGATCAGTTAGATCTCTCATGCCCATGTTAGCCCAACCCCCCCCACAGTAAGAACACACCCAGGGAACACAGTTAACCCCTAGCTCTCCCCCTGCAGGTTAACCCCTTCAATGCCAATGACATTTATACAGTAATCAGTGGACATTTAAATTTCTGATCGCTGAATAAATGTCATTGGTCCCAAAAAAGTGTTAAAAATGTCCAACATGGCCGCTGCAATATCGCAGTACCGCTAAAAATTGCAGATCGCCGCCATTACTAGTATAAAATTTTAAAAAATAAAAACCCCAGAAATGAATTCTCACCATCCGTAAATGCGGCCACTTTTGCGCAAACCAATCAATAAACGCCAATTGCGATTTTTTTATCACAAATATGAGGAAGAATATAAATCGGCCAAAAACGGTGAAAAAAATGTTTTTTTATTTTTTATTTTTGGATTTGAATTTTAGCAAAAATTAAGAAATTTGGGTTTTTTGCAAAATGGTCGCTCTTCTTTTGTTTATAGCGGCGATCAGAAATGATGCAGAGGCGATCAAATACCACCAAAAGAAAGCTCTATTTGTGGGGAAAAAAGGACGCAAATTTTATTTGGGTGCAACGTCGCACGACCGCGCAATTGTCAGTTAAAGCGACGCATCGCCGAATCGCAAAAAGTGATCTGGTCCTAAAGCTGGAAAACCTTCCGGTTGGTAAGTGGTAAATATTATCAGGACTAAAAAAAAGGAAGAATGATGCATTGCATATTAAAGCAGATGTTCACTCTCTTTCTAAAGTATGGCTAATTTAATTATCATGCAGTTTTATGTTATGTTTAGATAGTGCTATGTGTTGTCGCATAAATACTTTTTATTTCCTTTAAGAATCCTGTGGCTTCAACATTTGACCGCCTAGGAGATTTATGTCATCTGTGAATTCCCGTTGACTCCTGCAATATTGGGGTCGTCAATCCCAGGAGTCATCGGGCATTCTGTGCTTGTGACAATGTTTACTGCGCAGGGGTGGGAACTCGATGTGCATGCTGGGTAGCTAGCTGCACAAGAACCAGCAAGTGAAGGGGCATGGCTTCAGGTGCCCACAGTTAGAATGACCGCTGGCACACTTTGCATAGGAGGTATTCTACTTCTTTCTCTATTCTACTTCAGCCAACTGGTGGAATTTTTTTTACTTTTTATCTACCCTTTTAACAAGTTTTCCAGCTTCTGCTTTTCTCCTGCTGAAAATGTGTCACAATGCTCAACAGATCATGCTGCAATTTACACACATAGGTGAATAGGTGAAAGTAGTAAACCATTCCCCATCTCCCATATCTTCTGCCCAGCTCCATCTGAGAGTTCAATGAAAGAGAAGAGTTTGATGGTTGACAGCTTCTGTTTTAGGCCTCATACACACTGGCGTATCTTTAAAAATAAACAAAATGTCAGGCCCGACGTCAAGGAAAAAAAATTGGCGTTTTTCGGCGTTATGCATCGGCGTTAGTGAGCGTTAGTGAGCGTCGGCGTCAATAGGCGTTTTTAAAAAAAAATCATCCCTCTGCTATTTTTCAACCTAAAAACGTTGGCGTCAAAAAACGCCGGAAAACGCCGGTACAATATTAGTTGGCGTTTGTTGGCGTTAGTTGGCGTTTATTAGCGTTTTGCGGTGTCAAATCATATCAAAAAATGCCAAAACGTTACAGCCTCAGAACGAGATGGCCGTTGGTTCTACTTTCAGCTCACTAATGCCGACGCCATCTACAGCTCAAAAACGCCGGCGTTTTTATGGGGCCATTGACTAACATGGAGAGCTGCAAAAAACGCCAGAAAATGCCGGCGTCAAAAAACGTCCGTGTGTATGAGGCCTTAAAGGTAGAGCTGCACTTTAAATGACATACCTGTATTTGTAAACATATGAATATATGTAATCAAAAAGTGATACATTTTTGGTAATAGAAACAGTAATGCAGATGTTAAAAACTATACCCATGAAAACTGTTGACCTTTTTTTAGCATACTTGAACAGGAAAACACTAGATCTTCATAACTACAGATAAAAGTAATATGCGTGAATAAAACATAAGGAACTATTGACTTTTAATTATTTACCCAACAGAGACATCAACAGATGTAATTGTGTACTGTGGAAAAATAAGTACACCCTAGCTGATATTGCCTCCTTTACAGGAAATTACTTTTTTGTAGGCATCTTAGATACCTGCTTGACTTTTGCTTGGTTACATTTTTGACCTTTCATCTATGGAAAATGTCTTCATTTGCAAGATATTTGTGGGTTTTTCAAATGAACCCCTTAAATCACCACACAGCATTTCAATGAGATTCAAATCAAGGCTTTACTAGGCCAGTTGATAATCCTCCATTTTTTTTACTTATTGCTTGGTAAATTTGCTAATCATGTTGAAGGATCCATTTCCAGTTTAGCAGTTTACTTGCCTGCAAGCTCAACAGGCCCTGAATCAACAAAGCAACTCCAAACCATAACATTTCCACCACCATGCTTTATAGTTGGCTTGGCTTTGCTTGGATTTTCTCCCATAAACAGCAAAGGTATCCTCTTGACAAAATTGGCGATGATGAGATATGTAGGAGTAAAGCTAGTGGCGTTGGTTACTTGCTAATCTAAGCTGTTCATGGGATATGGGCTCTTGCAGAGTGGCTGGGTATATACTATGCAAGTGGATTGCGATTATCTCACACTAGCGGCTGAGCGGTATTCAGTAAGAAGCTCTGTATTTACCTTTCTTTATGTAAGGCCAACCAAAGATGGCCTCTCTCGATTCCCCCATCAACACAGACACTGTTGACAGAAGAATCCCTCCTGTTGAGCCATTGTGTTCTCCTGGTGGGGGCGGGGCTTTGGAACTTTGGAAGCTGTCCCTGCTGGGAGAAGACAGTGATTATTACTAGCGGCTATAACGGTCGTTTGCCATAATCGTATGTAAAATCTGGCAGGCTGGTTGTACCCAAGTTGAACAATCAATCAACTTGGGTACATTCAGGCTGCCTATACATGGTTCAAATCTCTTGGCTGGCTTAAGTGTATTTCTTTTTATTAAATAAAGTATATTTTCATTATAACACACTATTGGGATTATTTTGTTTTATATGAAGCCGGTGCCCCGCTATTTTTGCGGCTTTTGCTTCTCCCTAGAAGGGAGAATGCACTTGTCAGCCCTACGGGGGAATTTCTCCCCTCCTTCTTGTTTTCACTGAGTGGACTTAATGTAATGTGTGCAGAGCCACACAGACACAAAGAAGGATCAAGTTGCACTGCTTCTCTGATGTGCTTTTATGGGCATAGGGAGAAAGCCAATGGAAGGAACAGTTACAGCAGCCAACGAAGAAGGCTTTTATAAGCAAGAGCACCAGAAGGATTGCTGGGAGCAGAGGTGCCTCATGGGAAAGGCTATTTAAGCAGAGGCTGAGCCCTGACACAGCCTCTCTAGACTGCGGTGATCGATCAAGCAGGACCCTGTGTGGTGGAGGGGCCTGGATTGCGGCCTACTCCCACAAACTGAATAGTTCAGTAACCCTGTATTATTCCATTGAGTAGCCTGGGGAGTCTGCCCTGCACCAAGTGGAGCCTGTTCCTGTACCCTGCATCCCGCTGGGTTGATAGATCCAGGAAAACCACAGAGAGAGACAGTGGAAGTTGATCCAAGGTGCTAGAGAGATGGAGTGTCATTCTCATCCCTCCCTCACAGTCACTGTTCCGGTTGGGTGAGCGGGCTAGGCCCATCAATATAGTATTGTGCACATAAAGACTGATTTCTCATACTTATTGTTAGACAAGACCTAGGCATTAACAGAGAAGAAACAGTTGGAATACAATAATTTAAACTCTTTTACTGGATTGCTGTCAGCTGTAGTTTCATGCAAAGTCAGTGGCAACTGTGAAGTTCTTCCTTTAATTGCAGTAATAGTGTCTTATATCAATATAGTGCACTACTTAAAAAAGTCTGTTTGCAGCTACTACGGTCTCTTGCTGAGTGCCTATCATCTCAATTAAAGAGCCGGCTGAAGATTTGCTGGACTTTGATCCAGGAACACTGATTCACTACAGTTGCATCTGCTTTCTTCCTATTTAGTAGGTTTCAATACTTGCTCAGTTTGGAGCATACAAAATTCACCTAGGAACCCTCCATTACAGAGCAGGTTGAACTTGTGTGTATCTGTAATATATATCTAAATTGTACTAGTTTACTTACAATTAATTGAGTTGTACCTGTTTAGCATAACAATTATACTGGTTGATCCATAGACATTGGGTTTATGTCTGAGTGTAACTTTCACGTGCTTATTCCTATTGGGTGTCCGTCAGAGAGTGAATAGTAGAGAGTGGTTTTACATACAGTAGTCATTCCCCTGCTCTCCTGTACCCACTCTTGTGTACGGAATCTTTAAACTACTACCAATACAGTGTGTTATGCATTAGTGGTTTGTTATTTATTTGCAGTGATTTCTATAACTTGTCAATGAAAGTTCCTCTTTGCCATATAACATATTTTTGAGTAAATGCTTTTAATTCATAAGCACTGTGTGTTTCTCTTTATTGTGTCTTATTCAAAGGGGAACTAACACACTAATACTTGAACCTAGTATTGCCAGGTGTGCCAGAGGGGACTGAGACTGTTATTAGGGTTGAGAGGCAGAGTAACGGACTGAACATACTTAAATGGCTCCTATGGGGGTAGCGCTACATATATAACATCTATCATACAGAGGGAAAAGAGAAGAGATTCAATGTCTAAAGCTGGATTCACACCTATGCATTTTTAGTGCTTTTTGCATTTTGCAGATTTGCACTACAGTCCATTTAACATGGTGAAAAGCTGAAAATGACAGTCACATGAATGAAAATAGTTTTATTGCTTACTAAATTAAGTAATTTTCTAAAAACTGTAAAAAAAATGTCCACTGACATCATCAAATGGTGCTCGAAAGGAAGGGGCAAGTAGCTACTATTGAAATCTGTATCCATTTATATCCATTATTATCCAGTAACATAAATATTATAGTTATTATAACATTTTAAAACAGAATCCTATTAGGCTGTAATATACCTTTAGAATGAGTACACTTTTGTTTTTCCAGTTGATCACCAATGTTAATTTAAATCCCAGGGACCATGGACAATGGCTACGAACATGAATATGCATATTTAAATATTCTTATACAAACAGGCCTGATTCTGCTGGTGAGTGAGAGCATTTACAGCTTATCCTTGCAGTCACCTCATTCATTTTAAAGTGTTACTAAACCCAGTAATATGAAAATAGTTCATCTGCCCCCCACAGTGCCCACAGCTTATAAGCTGCAGGGTCTGCCCAAGTGCTGAGTGTTGAGGTAGGAGGAGATTTCCACTATACCATGTGTCCTCATGCTGTTGTGGGAGGCGGATCGTCCATCAATCAAGATGTGACATCCCACCCACTTATTTAGTTACTGTGCATGGAGGAGGAGGGAGGGACTGGGCTGTCATGTAGGATCTGTATACACGCCCACATGTGTGATGTCAATATCATGTGACCTGAAAAGATCAGCTCAACAATGAAATATTCTCTTCAGCAATATAGAACAAACTGAGCATGTACAGCTTTACTACTCTGACTGTGTATTATCTGGCCTTGCCCAGAGAGACCCTGCAGGAGGGGGAGGATCTGTACATGCAGGATCAAAGAGCCTTTTACACAATGCTAAATATTAACCCCTTAAGTTCCACAGTGAGTATAACAAGCATGCTATTCTGCATACACAGACAGATTTTACTGTTGTGGGTTTAGAAACACTTTAAGAAGTCAGGTCATAAAAATATATAAAAGGAACCAGTAGACAACAATATTCAAAATGACAGACTGCACTGCAACAATGAAACAGTCATTATAGTTGTAGCTATTCAAGCTGCAACCCTGTCCCAAGAGGACAAGGTCTTTCACTGCTTCCCTTACTAAATAAACTTATCAGCTCACTGCAATGGATGGGTTGTATGAACAGGTACCAAAAAAAAAAAGTCTGTGCATTATCCATTGTTCTACTAGTCAGCGCACTCTGCCACCTCACTCCCATCAGCCCCACCGAGCACAGAGCGTGCACCTCATGCATGCTCACTGAGCCCTTACTTCTACATATGCGGTGATCAGGCTGTAACCCTCCGCAATCCTAGTCCGCTCCCAGGGACTGATAGAGACAGACGGCTAGGGGGGTTACCAAAGAACCTGTCACCTTACCAGGTACCACGCCAATGGCAGGGTACAGTTAACCTTTTGTTGCTGTGATGTTACTAGAACTCTTTGTGTGCTTCTACAGGCTGTTGTAGACTCAGACCCTTGTATGTGTGCGCCAGGACCCCATATGCACCCCTTAAATGACTTCAGGCCAGGCTCACTGCGATTAACAACTTTTACTAAAAGTGTGGCATTATAAACACAACATGGCAGAATGTCCTTTCCCTGTCTAATGCTAATATTGGCTGCCCCAGAGTACCTGTATAGGTCCAGCCCTTGTGGGTGAAATTCATAGCTGGTATGACTCGGTAGGAGAAGTTCAAAACTTGGGTGAATTCCGAAAGCCAGTGATCCATAGAAGAACTGCAAGTCTTGTACAATCCTGTACAATCCTGTCCTTTTTGTTCTCTGACCCAACACCTTTGAGAGCTGAACCTCTGCCTTCTATATATCACAGGACAGGAGGCTGGACCCCAAAAGCCCGCAAAGTGTGAGCATAACAGAGTTAAACCCCCCCCCCTCTCAAACCTGGGCAGCCACACTAGTCTAGCTAGCATTAACACAGTAGGCAACTTGCCTACAAACCAAGCCCATGCATAAATTCACAAACATCTATGCAAAACTGAATATGACTTTCATGAAGGCTGACCTTTTTACCCATGCACCCATAAAACTCAGTGAAATACCACATGTGAGCAAAAACAGTCCAAATATCACCAACAAAAAAAGCAGTTTCATGCAAGTCTTCTCTTTTTTGCTGTCTGGCGGACAACATTTTCATATCAAAAGACATATTTTCCTAAGTATTCCTGCAGTCTTTTAGCCAGCTTCCTTCACGTGTTCATTGATATGCAATAGCTATTATCAGAAGCAGTATAATTTAAGAGGCTTACAATAAACTGTGCTTTTTCAGCCACGACACATTTTTATTCTTTTTTATCACAATTTGGCACACGTTCTGCTTGCTGTGCATTCATTAACAGAGTCACATATAATTACACAATTTATCCTTTTTTGGCTAGCTCTAGGAAACATGCTGACAGTATTGATTTGCTTCCTTTTGCTGTAAAGTACCATCTTTTCCTTATGTGTTTATTCTCTTCACATTATTAAAAGAACTATTTTAAAACATTTAATTATTAAGGCATTCGAGTGGAAGGAAAGTCTAATACTTTCTAATACTGCAATCACTAATGTAAGCTAAGTTCACCCTTATGTCTCAAAATGAAAAAAATCCCAGTTTTTATGCCTGTATTTTGCAGTATCTAGTGCTGTCACATGACTTCCATCCCTCTCCCTTCTGAGTCTAAGAGCAGCCAGTGGGAGTGGTTACTGAACGCTAGTGACATCACATCACTTCCAGAAGTGATACTGTTCCTGTGTAGCCAGTTGGCATATACAGCATGGGAGGAGTCGGTCATAGGTTCCCTGATCAGTGCTCTCTCATCAATAAGGATTCTTGTGCATCTTCATTCATGAGAAAATGAAGAAATAAAAATATAACCATTCACACTGGACACAGGAGGACTGGGAGGTCCAGTGCACATATATAGTATAGCTGTGCAGGGATTTTTACCAAGACTACCACAGGAGAAGGGAGCTGGATGCAGGGGGAACTGTCAGCATACCTGGAAGTGCTCTTGGAACTCGGCTCAGCTCAGAGTCTACAATGAACACTATACTTTAACTTCACACAATTCCAACTTGTAGTTGGAGTGTAATGCACAGGAAGCAGAAAACTCTACATGATTCCCCTTGCAGTGTGGGTGTAATGCACAACAAGCAGAAAATGCCACATGATTACATTTTGAAGTGCAAGTGTAACCCCCAACAAGCAGAAAACTCAACACGATTCCACCTTGTAGTGTGAGTGTAATGCACAGCAAGCAGGAAACTCCACATGATTCCACCTTGTAGTGTGAGTGTAATGCACAGTAAGCAGGATACTCCACATGATTCCACCTTATAGTGTGAGTGTAACTCAAAGTGTGCAGTAAAATCCCCTGGATTCCACTTTGTAGTGTGTGTATGTGCTGTGTGTATGTGGTGCTGTATACAGGTGCAGTGCTTTACATAAAAGGATAAAAAAAACTACTGTGCTGACAGGTGCGTTTTAATGCTAAACAAATGGCTGTGTGTTGAGTTATTTTGAGGGGACAGAACATTTACAGTGTTATACAAGCTGTACACTCACTACTTTACATTGTAGCAAAGTGTCATTTCTTCAGTGTTGTCACATGAAAAGATAGAATAAAATATTTACAAAAATGTGAGGGGTGTACTCATATAGATACTGTATATGTTCAGCAAGCCATTGTACATGGGAAATGGAGCAGGGCATTTAAAATGGGCATGGTTCTACAAGAGCCACCTAATGCCATACCCCTTTGCACATCTCTACACCCCTGAATGCCTCCATACCCTTCAGCACGCCTCCATACCTCCTGCACATCTCTGTACCTCCCAAAGAACCCCTGTACCCCTAGCACACCTCTATACCCCTAGCACACTTCTGTACCCCCTTGCACATCGCTGCATCCCTTACACACACTTGTAAGGGGTATGTAAATCCCAGCATCCTCCGTACCCTCCAGCACACCTTCACAATCCCCAGAATCCTCTTTATCCCCCAGCATGCCTCCATATTCCCAGCAAGCCTTTGTACCTCCAGTACACCTCTGCAGCCCCCAGGACACCTCCACTCCCCCCCCCCAATCACCTCTGCACCTCCCAGCATCCTCTGTATTCCCTAGCACACCTCCATATCCCCCAACGTGTCAAAATAACTCCCAGCATGCACATCCCCAGCACACCTTAACCCCTTCCCTGCACATTTATGTACTCTGCCGCACATCTCTGCACCCCCACACCTCTGTAACCCCCCTCCACACACACTTCTGCACTTCCCAGCATTGTCTGTATCCATCCAGCACATCTTTGCACACTGCAGCAAGCCTTTGTAACCACCAGCCTGCTTCTGTACCCCACAGCACATATGTACTCCCCCTCACATCTTTGCACCTCCCACACCCCTAAGACCCCCCCAGCACACCTCCAACTCCCAGAATATCCCTGTACCCCCCCATCTCGACACACACAACAGTGTACTTTCAGTATCCTCCGTATTCCAACACCCCCCCCCACCTGCACATCTCAGCAACCTATTTAAAGAGAAGCTTTGGTCATCCCATCGCCACTCACCTCTGCTGCACATATAGATCAGCAGCTCTGTAATGCCTGGGATCTTCCTCTGCCCCTCCAGCCAGCAGTTTGCTTCCTCCCCTCTCCACTGTATAGGGGCACCACAGAACTGCCGATGCCCCCATCCCCCGTCCACTGCATAATGAACTGCTAGCCAGAGGTGCAGGGGAAGATTCCGGGTCTTGGGGCCTCCCCATGGTGGTGGAACGCCAGGACCCGGTCGCAAGTGCGTCCTTTTTGACTCTGGCAGTTCCGCCACTGCTTTAGACATAGTTTTAGATAGCACTTTAAGTGTATCAAAAATAGAAACTTACTTTTTTGTCATATTTTAAGGAGTGGTGATGGGGTTAGAATCCATGCCAGGTTTTTACTGCTTGATCTGTAGATAACTGTAGATCTGGAGAGATTAGTTCTCATTTCTATTTGTCCTGGTAACTAGTGTTGAGCGAACCCGGACTGTAACGTTCGGGTCCGTACCGAACTTTCGGGTGTCCGTGGCACGGACCCGGACCCGGACATTTCAAAAATCGTTCGGGTTCGGTCCGGGGTTCTGCTATTTTTTTTTTTTATCTCAAAACAAACTTTATTGAGCAGCTTTGCATACACAACACATTACCATTTAGCCTTGCATCATTCCAATACATTACATTGTCATTTTCTCCATTCTATGGTACATACATTTGGCATAAATCTTCCATTCCTATCACCGTTGAATTTCTGTGGTCCATGCCAGTTTATATGAACAATCTGTCCCCGACCAGCTCTACCGGTGCCAGGCCTGGCACCGCTAGCCATGGTGACCATATTTTCTCAAATTTAGCCATGCTCCCTCTGTGTTGGTAGATTACTTTTTCGATCCTAATGGTGTGATTCACTTGCCCTACCCACTCTTTCACTTTAGGAGGATTCTCAGATTTCCAGTGCTGTAGTATCATTTTTCTTGCCTGAAAGAGTGCTCTCTCCACCCCTGCTTTGTGGGCCTCTGCTACAAAGTCTGTTTCTAGGATACCCAGTAGGCCTACTTTTGGGTCTTCTATCTTCTGGGTTTTCATCCGGATGACCCATAGGATCTTTGTCTGAAACATCGTCTCCGGGTGTTTCGTCCCC
>BLSH010266345.1:518314-546466 GCA_018402905.1 Glandirana rugosa
TTCCGTTTGGACATTATTACTTCACCTCTGTTTCCAGTTATCCTCGGCATGCCCTGGCTGCAAGCTCACAATCCTCATGTTGGCTGGGCCATGGGCAGGATTGAATTACAGCCACCATACTGCCTCCAGAACTGTCTCCCGAAGAACACGCACCAAGCTTCCACTCTGCTGTGCCTGGACGACAACCCGGACTCCAAAGCCCATCAGCTTGTTCCCACAGTATACCATTCTTTCCTGGATGTGTTCAGCAAAAAGGGAGCAGAGACTCTTCCTGTTCACAGGCCATATGACTGCCCCATCGAACTGTCACCTGGTGCTGAGGTTTCTTTCGGGAGAATCTTTCCGCTTTCCGAATCGGAATTTGGCGCACTTAAGACTTAGATTGATGACAACTTAAGAAAGGGGTTCATCCGTCCCTCCACATCTCCAGCCGGTGCAGGTATCTTCTTCGTAGAAAAGAAAGACCATACTCTACGACCCTGCATCGACTACCGAGAGCTGAATAAAATTACCATCAAGAACCGCTACCCCCTTCCATTGGTTCCTGAACTCTTCCAGCGCCTGGGGACAGCAGTCATATTCACAAAAGTGGACCTCTACGGTGCCTACAACCTGATCCGCATCCGGGAGGGTGACGAGTGGAAAACTGCCTTTCGCACTCGTTTTGGGCATTACGAATATTTGGTAATGCCATTTGGACTCTGCAACGCCACAGCTACATTCCAGAACTTCATAAATTATGTTTTCAGAGACTTTCTAGATCTGTTTGTTATCGTCTATTTAGACTAAATCTTAATTTTTTCGGCTTCTCTAGAGAAACACCGCGGCCATGTCAAGAAAGTGCTGGGCCGTCTGTGGCAACACGGACTTTACGCTAAACCTGAAAAGTGTATGTTCAAGCAGCAGAGTATCCAGTTCTTGGGACTCATCATATCAGTCGGTGGCATCGAGATGAATCCTCAGAAAGTATCCGCTATTCTGGACTGGCCCACACCTGCTGACCTCAAAGGGACTCAATGCTTCATTGGGTTCGCTAACTTCTACCAGAAATTAGTCAGGGGATTCTCGGCCATAATCGCCCCCATCACCCAGCTGACGAAGCAAGGCATCCGATTCATCTGGTCCAAAGAAGCACAGGTGGCCTTCGAGTCTCTTAAGAACCTGTTTACATCTGCTCCTGTACTTAGGTATCCCTATCCAGCATTGCCATATGTCTTGGAGGTGGACGCATCTGAAATAGCAGTAGGAGCAGTGCTGTCCCAAAGACAGGGCGCCAAGGCCCTTTTACACCCCGTTGCATTCTTCCCCCACAAGCTATCATCAGCGGAGAGGAATTATGACGTGGGTGATCGAGAACTGTTGGCAATTAAAGCCGCTTTGGAGGAGTGGCGATATTTGTTGGAAGGAGCTGCTCATCCAATCTTGATCTATACGGACCATAAGAATCTCGAATATTTAAGATTGGCCAAAAGACTGAAACCACGCCAGGCCAGATGGGCACTCTTCTTTTTGAGATTTACCTTCCACATTACATACAGGCCCGGGTCAAAGAGCGTCAAACCAGATGCCCTGTCCCGCATGTACAATGAATCTGAAGACCCTTCTCCTCCTGACAACATCCTGTCTGCTGGGAATTTTCTGCTACTCCAGGAAGATTTGCTGTCCCAGATCAAACAAGCCTCAGTAGGTGATCCCGCTTCTTCAGGGGTGGGCTTGCAATGGAAAGATGACCTACTATGGCATGATGGTAAGATCTTTGTGACTCCAGTGTTCTTGGACTTTGCCATGACCATGAACTAGCAGGGCATTTTGGGGTCCATAAGACTTCTGAATTACTTCAGCGCACATTCTGGTGGCCACAGATGGGCGAGGACTGTAAAAGATATGTGGAATCCTGTACCATCTGCTCCCGAAGTAAGAGCAGCAGGTCCAAAGCCTGGGGTCTGTTGAAGCCTCTTCCAGTACCTGAGAGAGCCTGGAGGATGATCTTGGTCGATTTCATTGTAGAATTACCCCCATCTGAAGGGTACTCCACCATGTTTGTGATAGTCGACCAATTTACTAAGATGGCACATTTTGTACCAATGAAAGGCACGCCCTCGGCCCCCGAAATCGCAAGAGCTTTCATCAAGGAGGTCGTAAGGCTCCACGGGGTTCCAACCAATATCGTGTCCGACCGAGGGGTACAATTTACTTCCAAGTTCTGGAAGGCCTTGTGTGAGACTCTGAAGATTAAACTCTCCTTCTCGTCAGCCTATCATCTGCAGACTAATGGCCAAACTGAGAGAACTAATCAGACCTTGGAGCAATACCTGCGTTGTTTTTCCTCCTTCTCTCAGGATGATTGGCTGTCATTACTACCATTAGCGGGATTTGCATACAATAACTCTGTACACACTGCCACCAATCAATCCCCATTTTTTGCCAATTACGGCTTCCATCCGTTCTTTCTTCCTGATGTCTTTTCTGAGAGTTCGGTACCAGCTGCACAAGAAACAATGGACTTTTTCAACAAGAACAATGAACTCTTGCAGGAAACCATGTTAAAAGCGCAGGAGAACAATAAGAGGATGTTTGATAGGAGGAAACGGGGAGAATAGGTCTTGGAACCAGGCAAATTGGTCTGGTTGTCTACAGAAAACCTCAGACTGGCCTGCCCATCAAAGAAGCTGGGACCAAGATTTGTGGGTCCATTTCCAGTCAAGAAGAGGATTAACAGTGTGGCCTATGAGTTGGAGTTACCAGAATCCATGAAGATCCATTCAGTATTCCATGTTTCTCTGTTGAAACCTGCGGTGCCTGACCCATTTCCAGGTCAGAGGACCAGCCCACCTGAACCAGTGTTGGTGGATGGTGAAGAAGAATTTGAGATAGAGGCCATCCTGGACTGCAGAAAGAGAGACAATCTGGTTCAGTATCTCATCAAATGGAAAGGGTATGGTCCTGAAGAGAATTCATGGGAACCTGAAAGTAATATTCATGCCAAGAGACTAATTCAGACATTCAAGAGATCCCACCCTGGGAAGCTGGCCCGGTTGGGCATCCAGAGGCTGCCCGTTGGGGGGGGGGGGGCAATGTCAGGAAAGACGTAGAGCCCGCAAAACGAAAAAACGAAAGTTCAGCGGTACAAGCGTTCGTGTGCACGCGCGACCGGGAGGCGCACACCCCCACTCGTAATCATTTTTGGCGCCAATGGAGCTATTTAAACTGAGCAGTGACATGGGTTCAATGCCTTCTGGTCTACAACGTTCCTGTGATTCCTGCTTCCTGTCTACCTGCTGTTCCTGTTTCCCTGATCCATTGGCTTGATCCTGATTCTTCTGCTATCCGCCTTCCCTGACCTCTGGCTATCCTGACCATTCTCTTGCCTGCTCCTTAGTACCATGCTGCCCGCTCGTTGCCGACCCGGCCTGTGCCTGACTATTCTTCTGCCTGCTTCTCAAGTTCGTGATCTGCCTGCCTGCTGTCTGATCCGGTCTCTTCCTGGCCTCCTCATCCAGCATCACCTGCTTGGTCTAGCCGGACGGGGCTATCGTCAGCTGTTCCTGGGGTTTCATCTCTGCTCCATCAAGCTGCATTCCCAGCCCTGCCTGTGACCTTCACAACAGTGTTCCTGTCAAGCACGCGTGCCATTCTGCACTCTTGAACCTTCTGTTCGCTACATCAGGGGTTCCTGAGTCAGGATCGTAAGGGAGGCTGTCCTCAGCAACTGCAGACTCCACCACCAGGTACGTGACAATTGGCTCCCGCTGCTGTCAAAGTCAGTGAGCTAATGAGGAGAGAGAGGGGGAAGGGCCGAACCGCAGCTTGCTGCTTGCTATGGGGGCATTCGCCAGGAGGGAGGAGCTGCTCTGTACAAAATCACTGCATAGAGCAGGTAAGTATAACATGTTTGTTTTTTAAATGAAAAAAACTGAGAATTTAGTATCACTTTAAAGCGGTTGTATGCCCTGAAAAAAAACCCTGTAAGGCAAAGGCATAATGAGCTAGTATGCACTGGATACTAGCTCATTATGAAATACTGATCTTAGAACGAAGCGCCCGCACCGCCTCCCAATCACCTTTGAGGGAGCTGAAATGTTCCCTCTGCGTTTCTTCCGGGTTCGCGGCTCTGGCACTGTGAGTGTCCGGAGCTGCATGGCACCACTCCCGCACGCGGGAATCCTCCATTCCGGCCAGGTCCGACACTATCCGCCGGACCTTCAGAGCGAATGCACCGCTGACGTCAGCGGCTGCATGCAAGGTGAATATCTCCTAACCCATACAGGTTTAGGAGATATTCATTTTACCTACCTGTAAGCTTTATTGTAGGCTTACCTGTAGGTAAAAATGTGCAAGCGGCGTATACAACCTCTTTAATAATACTTCAAAATTTTAAATACAGATTTAGGGGAAATAAATACTTTTATTGGTTAAATAAATATGTAATGTTGAAAAATGACATGCCCATGCCTATGTAATATTTTGGTATGTTTCTTGAACCTAAAGTAACTTTTTTCTAATAAATAATAAGCCCAATTAAAATAACCCCTGCATTTTAGTGAATTGACCCTAATCTCTTCCAAATTATGACCTGTTTTATACAGCTCACGCATGTGATTCCTTGGGCTTGATTATTTGTGTTCTTTTTTTAAAATGCAATCATTAAAAATGTAAAAATGCCCTACTGTTCTAGTAATTTCTTGCGTCATCCTTTTCCATTGGACACTGGAAACGTGAATGATTCCATGAATATTTTCCCATAGTATATGTCTGTTATGACTTTGTTGACTATGTCCAAGACCATTAACAACAAAGCCCTCATAAATGAACAGGAAAAAATTAGCTCACAAAGCTCCATAATCAAAACTGCTTTTAATAGCCAGAGGAATGACCATATATATTTATACATAAGTTACTGACGAGCGTAATTGATGACCTTTCATAACAAGCATGAAATATTTAGCCCACTGTATAGCAGAGGAGCAATGCATGTGATAGCTGCACTAATTGAAAAGGCTTGAGCAGCTTGCTGCCAGCAGCCTTTTAACTTGCAATAATAAACACATAAACAGAGGGCACTTTTCTTCAGAGCTTTAAGAGAGAGAAAAAAAACATCTGTTGTACAATGAAATGTCTATGTTATGTATTGATGCCAACACAAGCTATATATAAATGGCTCTAAAGAATATGTTAGTAAATCCCCTTAGGAAATGAAATGTACTACTTAATGCTTTGGACATACACAAAACATGTATTCTACTGTGAATGTCTGTGGTAATCATAGACTTTTTTTTTTGTGTGTTTGTGTGTGTGTCAGAAATGGCAGTACACATGGAGCACATTTCACCAATACAATATAAATCAATAGAAATGCCAAATAGCTGCTCCAAATTTTTGTATGTAGTTGTCATCTTTACAAATTAGCAAATTGTATCCCCATATCGGGGATTACAAAACATTGTGATAACCTATCAAGAATAACAAAATGTCATCAATTTAGGATATTTAAGATATTGCTGTTAACCTACTTTGTGTTTGTCGGGGCTGGACTTGAAACTAGGCCAAATAGGCTGCAGCCTAGGGAGCCAGGGATGTTAGGGGCAGCACTTGGTCATCAACTTATCATTGATGGTACAATACAGGCATCAGTGCCGCACAGGTATTTTGTGTCTAGTGCCAGCATTGCATAGGGATGCCTATATCAGTGAGGAGGACAATGTGGTTTGGAGGGGTTAACATTAAGGAGGCAAGACCTTTGACAGCATCAGTTGACTCAATGAATTAAAGCTGGACAGAAGCATGGATGCATGGGGTCTGTTGTCCTTCTGTTCTATAGGAAGAAGAAGCTAGATCACAAAGCATCAGTCTTCTAAGCAAAGAGATGATAGAAGTGAAGTTAGCAAGGTATTCTCTACAAGAAATAGATGTTAATGTGTAAATCCACTTTAGTTGAGAAAAAAACAATCCCCTCTGGGTGATCAATGTACATTGTAAGGATTTTAACAAGCTTTGTTGCAGATTCCTACCTTTTGTTATTCTGAAGAAATAGCTGTTTGCGTCCATGTGCAATGTGAATATGTATGGGAGTGGTTTTATAATTACCAATCAGCTGCTGCACCTGCAGGGCTCTATTGAGTGAATTGGCAGGGTCTGCATCCCTTTAGACATGATTTCCCTTTGGGAGTAACTCACCAAAAATTATATTTTTGTTGCAGGGAATGCCAAAAATCTGACTTGTATGCAGACTTCTGGGAAAATCAGTAAGCCTATCACTCAAGCAGGAAATTACATCTTCAGAGGGCGTTCTGTGCCCCATCTGTGTACAGAACACCTCCAGGCAGCCATATTGCATTGCATTTTACAGAAAATGGCAGTGCTGCAGATTGAAAAACAAGGTAATTTTTAATAACATTCAATCACAATATGACTTGAGTTGCTATTGTATACGCTATATTATTTTTTTATTATTTGCTAATTTTTTTTTCCCACGAAAGTGGCATTACCATTTAAACACTGTTCTGCTTATCACTTTCAAACATATTACTTTTTGTTAGATACCTTCTTCTGTGTGTCCCAATTGTAGCCAATTGCCCCCTTATGGGTGGCTGGTTGTTGTGGTTCACCTGATCACACTGCCCTCAATCACACTTTTCCGAAGACACAGAACAGGCTGGTTGATTAAGGGATGCCCAAGAATTGAACAGTTCTGTACATGGGACCACTATATACACCTCCGTATAAGCACTCCTCCATCTTCCTCCAGCACAACACTTGCTGCACACTATATACAGTCCTGTATATACACTTCTCCTTCTTCACTTCAGCACTGACACTTGCTGCATGTTTCTCTCCTTGTTCCTCATCCCTGCACAATACTTACTCTGCTCAGGTGAGAGGATATTAATCAATCCTGCAAATGTCTTCTTGGGCCTAGCTAGCACATGGTGAGGCCTGCTGTAGTTGAAGCAGGGCTTCCGGACCGGGACCACCCATTACAGGCAGAGCCTTATAGCCTCCAAAGTGTAGCAAAGTACTGTGTGTTAGCTGACTTGATGGACTACTACTCCCAGCCTATCTTCTTCCAGGTCCTGCCAGCACCTCCAACTGCAACGGCCTTCTCCACTACGACAGCAACATAGGAATCCCAAACTGGCTTCTGCATCCTTCCCAGACTGTCTCTCACCCAATCCACTCTGGAATGCCCCTAACAGTATCCCAGGGTATGTTGCTCACCGACTCCTGACACACGTAGTTCCACACTGAATATCTCTCACAAATAGTGCTCTCTCCTGCTGTCATTTCCACTCTGCCTTGTGCCTGCCACCAAGATCTCACTCCTCCTGGCTGCACCAGAGCAATCCAGGCCTGGGGTCACCCCCCCAGACTGGGAGCTTCCCCTGGGCCACAATGACCCACACTACTCCATCTCCAGGCTTCCAAACTTCTCCTGCTTGATTGGGCTGACTGCCAATCCAGATTGGGGATTGGTCAGGGCTCCTTAGAACACCCCAGTTAGCTATACCTCCCCTCCCACCTCTCTCCCCAGAAAACACCATAAGCTTCTGGAAAGAAGTGTGAGGTTCTGATGACACCACGTGCGAATCCCCCAGTCCTACCTGAGCCACTCCCAGCCCAGAATCAAAACAACAATGCCTGCACAAAGTCAGACCTGACTAAATTTACCTTACTACGCAAAAGCCTTACACTGAACACCTACCTAGCGTAGGGGGTGCTACACAATACTTGCCGATTTTTTAAATATAGATAATTATGAAAGATCCAACCCGGCTGAGCCAGTGCACATGCGCACAACCGCCCCTCCACCCCCCAGGTGACTAGAGCGCCAGCGAGATCAGCGGTGGGACATATATCCCAGGTAATTTGTGGAACACTGTTTGGTTGATTCCCTTGGGACTTGACCCCACTGGTCGGTTACCCCTGGGAATCCCATATGTTTGGATCTTATATAGGTCCTCCGATAATCCTCCGATAATATACATGGTGTTTGGGATACATACATTTTAGAATAATAATTTTAAATGTTATTTGTCTCTCTTTGGGCACATGGATGCCATTTTGTGCAATAAATAAAATTTACAATACTTTTTATCTAGCATGCCTACAAAGTCCATTCTTTCATAATTATCTATATTTAAAGTTTCAACACAGGATGTGGCATGCATTTATATTTTTTACCACCACAGCTCCACCATGTGGTAGATTTACTGCCAAGATAATTCCATTCCATTAATTGTTAAACAATACTAGACAAAATCTTCTAAACTTTTTTTATAACAAGGCCTGAAGACAACAGGATTATATCAGCAAAAGCTGATGTATGTGAGGTGTAGCAGGGTGGTACCTTGCCAGGCTCCAGGTCTATAAAAGGTCCATAAAAGACCACACCTCCCTCTCTTTCCCCCTGCTCTTTCCAAGTGAACTACATTCGTCTTTTCTCTCCAGTTTGTCTGAGGGTCGCAGTCATTTATCAGCCTCCCGGACCAGTGTCACGCTTCCTCGACGACTTCGCCACATGGCTACCCCATTTTCTCTCCTCTGAAGTACCTGCCATCATCCTAGGTGTCTTTAACATTCCTATCAATGTTAACACCGCAACCACTTCCCAACTACTCAACCTAACCTCCTCATTTAACCTAATGCAATGGACACAAACCACCACTCACTCCAAAGGTAACACTCTTGACCTCATATTCTCCCACCTCTGCACTCCCTGCAGCCTCTCGAACACCCCTTTCCCCTCTCTGATCACAACGTTCTCCATTTCACTCTCTCCCTGTCTCCTACGTCCCATGCTGTCAACCTGTAAACCGCTCCCTGCAGGAACCTTCGCCACCTCAACCCTTCCCTCCTTCACACAAAATCGCACCCCTGTCCTGCCCCGACCTAACAACGTCCATCTACAACAACACACTGTCATCCTCCCTGGACGCACTTGCTCCTCTTTCTACATGCAGAACCAGGCCTCATCTGCCACAGCCCTGGCAAACAGACGACACCAGAAGTCTCAAGAAACACAACCTTTCTCTTAAAGCGGAGTTCCACCCTAAAGTGGAACTTCCGCTGGTTGGATTCCTCCCCCCCTCAGGTGTCACATTTGGCACCTTTCGGGGGGGAGGGGGAAGAGGACACCTGTCTTTAGACAGGTGTCCTTTTCCACACTTCCGGGAGTTCTGGCCGGCGGACGCGGCCGCTGACGTCAGAAGCCAGCTCCCTCCTCCCTGCTCGCTCTGCTACTGGCCGCCTGGCCAGTAGCAGAGCGTGGCAGAGCTCGCGCATGCGTGGTAAGGTGCCCGGCGTGAAGCTGTACTGCTTACACGTCCGGGTTCCCTTACCCACGATGGAGGCGGCTGCACCCATCCCCCGATCCGAAGATCGGCGGCGGGTGCCGACATCGCTGGAGTCCAGGACAGGTAAGTGTCCTATTATTAAAAGTCAGCAGCTACTGTATGTGTAGCTGCTGACTTTTAATTTTTTTTTTCAGCCCGGACCTCCGCTTTAAGTGAGCATGGCGTAAATCAAAATCCCTGCAAGACTTTACCCTCTACAAATTCAACTCCTGCCTTCACACTGGTAAACAAACAAACAAACTACAACACTCTCATCAAAACCCTCTCATCCAAACCTTGTCAACTATTTTCTTCCCTTAATTCCTTACTTCACCCCCCACTGCCTACACCCACTAACTTGCTTACTGTTCAGGAGATTGCCAACCATTTCAAAAGAAAAATCGACACAATTTGCGAGGAGATATCCAATATCCAACCCCAACCAACACATGAGGTCCAAAACTCAATACTCTCCTCCTTCAGCCCTGTTACCACGGAGGAATTTGACCAACTCCTCTCCATGGCCCACCTCACCACATGTCCCCTGGACCCTGTCCCCTCACAATTACTACAACCACCATCCTGCTCTATCCTAAACTCTCTAACCCACATTTTCAACCCCTCCCTCTCCTCTGGTACCTTTCCCTCCCCATTCAAACATGCACTGGTTACCCCAATACTTAAAAAACCTTCACTAGACCCCACCTGTGTGAATAACTTAAGACCCATCTCCCTGCTCCCATTTGCCTCCAAGCTCATTGAACGCCTTGTCCACAACCGAATAAGTTGCTACCTCACTGACAACAACCTTCTTGATCCCCTACAGTCCGGCTTCCATCCACAACACTCCACTGAAACTGCCCAATGAAAACTCACCAACGACCTACTAACTGCAAAAGCCAACGGC
The DNA here is from genome assembly GCA_018402905.1 of Glandirana rugosa. Lineage (NCBI taxonomy): Eukaryota > Metazoa > Chordata > Amphibia > Anura > Ranidae > Glandirana > Glandirana rugosa. Next base: position 528,551 of record BLSH010266345.1, read on the forward strand.
CAGTACTCCATACTTATACTCTTGGACCTCTCTGCTGCCTTCGATACAGTTGACCACCTGCTCCTGCTCAGCAAACTCCACTCCCTTGGCCTCCGTAATTCTGCTTTATCCTGGTTCTCCTCCTACCTATCTCAGTACACCTTCAGTGTCACTTACAACTCCATCTCCTCCATTCCTCTTCCTCTTTCTGTTGGAGTACTTCAATGCTCTTTTCTTGGGCCCCTCCTATTCTCCTATTCTGACCTGCTGACAACCCTGCTGACAACACCCGGAACTATCTCTCCACTCCTCGGCTCACCCCCTGGATCTCGTCGCAGATCACAAACTTACTGAATGCTATATCGGTATGGCTGTCACACCACTTTCTCAAACTCAATCTTTTTAAAACTCCTCCTCATGACTTTACCATTAAGATAAACGGCACAGCCATTGGTCCCACTACACATGCCAGGGTACTGGGTGTAATCCTTGACTCTGACCTCTCCTCCAGCCCCCATATCCAATCACTGGCTAAATCTTGCCGCCTTAATCTCTGTAACATCTCCAGAATTCGCCCCTTCCTGACTAATGTCAACTCAAAGCAACTTATTCACTCCTTGGCTACTTCAACTCTCTCCTTAATGGCCTACCCTTACACAGTCTATCCCCCCATCAATCTATCATGAATGCTGCTGCTAGACTCATACATCTCACTAACTGATCCATGACTGCTGCCCCTCTCTGCCAATCCCTTCACTGGTTTCCACTATAAAATTAAAAATACTAACCACAACATACAAGGCCATCCACAACATTGCCCCCGGCTACATCTCTAACCTCATCTGCAGATATCACCCTAATCGCCCCCTCCACTCCCCCCAGGACCTCATACTTTCTAGCTCCCTGGTTACCTACTCCCATGCTCGCCTCCAGGTCTTCACTAGAGCCTCTCCGATCCCCTGGAACTCCCTGCCCCAGTATGTCTGACCAGCCCTCATCCTGTATACCTTCAGGAGATCACTGAAAACTCATCTATTCAGGTAAGCCTATCCCACACCCACCTAAGAACTGTACCCGAGCCACTCCCATCAAATCATCCCCGCAGCTATTACCATTTGTACCACTTCCCCATCCCTTTAGAATGTAAGCTCCATGAGCAGGGCCCACCTGTCCCTTCTGTATTGAACTGTTTTGTGCTGTCCCCCCTTTACATTGTAAAGCGCTGTGCAAACTGTTGGCACTATATAAATCATGTATAATAATAATAATAAGCCTGGAGGTTATGAAGGTGAGCGCATAAATGTGAAGGTGAAGGGACAGAGGAGGTGTTGTTTACCTGCATAATATTCATGGATTCATACTTTGGACTTTTATTCTCACCATGGATTGTATATATATATGTATCTGGTCTATATGCACTAGCACTTTATCACTTTATGGATTTCTTTGGAAGATATATTTACATACCGTTTGTTGTACCATCACAGTGGTTGTTATTAGTGTTTTATACTCATTATTTGTAAAGTGTTTTTGTATCATATTATTTTGTATGTTGCACATAGGAACTTTATGATTTAGAGGGAAGTTCTCTACCATCTGTATAATCAATCTTGTTTAGCCTTGAACACGCACCAGGTTTATAGCAGCAGGCCCTTATACCTATCTATCTTCAGAACTATACATAGTAGTACTGGGCTCCTATATACAGGAAACCTGTTTGGCCTGCAATGTTGCCCTGCAATCAGGTGGGGGCATTTGCCTGTGAGAGCACAACCAAGGATGGATGATGCCCTCAACTGTTCCTATTTCCTGTATGAAAGAGACAGATCATTTGTTTGATGCTGGTGAAATGGTGGCAAGTCCGGAGGGGAGATATGCTTCCAAGAAGGACTTGTTACTGTGCAGTGAAAAAGATGAGTTACTTCAATGTGATGTGAAAACTCACAAGACATGGAGCCAAAAGCAATGTTTGCGGTGCAGTGAGTAGGGGCATGTTGTTTCCAAGTGCCCGTTGTCCCAGTTTTCAGTGCAAAGGGACGGGGTCAGCCAATAGCCAGGGTCTGCAGTTGGGAAGCGACAGGCTGACCAGAAGTACAGGAGGAGTGCAGTTGCCCATAGCAACGCCTGTGATTTCAAGCCTGCAGACTGGGTGAGAAAAATTGACTATGTGACTGTGCACACGGGAGTGGAAGTGACCCCAAATGGGAGATCCCCTGTTTGTGCTAAAAAGGACTTGCCTTGCTGCAGTGCTCTGTTTAGTGGGGAGGCAAGTGGTAAATGTAAAGCTGAGAATGTGTTTCTTAATGAGAGTAAAAATTAAATAAGGGGTTAATGCGGCCTGCTGAAACAGCAGCATCATATAAGGTTAATGAAGCCTTTTCAGTGCGCAGGGGTAAAAGTGTGGTATTGCAGTCAGCTAGGATAGGGGTGAGCACTAAGCAGAGTATACTATCTCCCCTAGCAACGGTATATAAGGCTGCAGAGGTGTCCCGCGGAACCTCCAGGGAGCTCTGTATGTTGGAGCCAGAGGTTGCCCAGAACAACTGTGGTGCCACTCTAAAGGATAAGAGGGTACTTGAACCTGTTGATGAGAATACTGAAACTGCTAAAACTGAAATGTGTGATAATGAGTCAATACAGTCTGTCAATGAAAATGCAAAGGCTGATCTCTGGAACGAAACTCCATCTGCTTACGGTGGTGAGGGTGGGGTACTGCAACATAATGTGTTTAATGTGTCTGCTGCTGAACCACTCTGTCCTGTTTCTCCTTGCACAGTTGGAGAGGTGCTGTGTAGTACAACCATTACAGATTGGGATGGTATGGCCAGATGGATATTAGCAACTGTGGAAGTCAGGAATGATAATGAGAAATGTATTTCTATGGGCTTGTTTACACTTGCTTCAAAACAGGGTGTCAGACACGCCTTGTTAAAGCTCTCTTAACGCTAGTCAAAGCTCCTGTCACTAAATAAAATGGTTGGCTTACAGTCCTGTTTACACCTTGCATTGGCTTTGCTTTGCTTCAGCTTTGCGTCAAAAATTATACCCCATGTAGCTTTAGCCATGCTTCAAAGCCTCTCCAACGCCTCAATAGAAGTCTATGACAAAGCTTGTTTGAAGCTTTTTAGAGGCTGTAATTCAGCTTTAGCTTCACTTTGTTTAAGAGAAATTGCAGGTGTGAGATATCAATAAACACACAGGGCATCAGCCAAGCTTCAACAAAGCTTCAAAAGAGCCTTGTCGAAGCCCCACCAAAGCCTCATGGAAGCACCACCGAAGCCTCATTGAAGCACCACCGAAGCCTCATTGAAGCACCACCAAAGCCTCAAAAACACATCATAAAAGCTTGTTGAAGCAGTATGGGCTTTAATGTACGTTGAAGCCAAAGCTAGTGTAAACGAGCCCTTAAAATGCTGATAATGTTCATGATAATGATGTTGAGAAGTGTGGTACTGACAAGTGCAGTCTTTCAGATGCTGTTGATCCTCTTGGTCTGTCTATGTCTCCTTGGTCGGATTCTTTATTCTTTTCTGTGACTAAAGCTGTAGTGGACACTATGGCTTCTATGCCAGGAGAGGTGTCTGCGGAACAGCTTATAGGCCAAGGTGCATTGGCTGTGGCAGAGATTAACCCTCTCATGTCTGAAGGTCCAACTGAGCATAAATGCAGAAATCTTGCCCATAACGCATAAAGAGAAAAATGTGTATTTTATGATCACAGACATGCTCACAGAAATGTTAGAATCATGGAGTATACAGCCGCTGTACAGTATATCCTGCCGTCCTCTCCTGTGATTGGAGAACTGGTACCAATGGGTATGGCTGGTGGAGTTGGATATTGCAGGCTGTACTGGGTAGAGATCACAAATGTTGGAAACAATTCATGCAATATTTTGTGTTAATGTGGAAAGTTGTCTCACAGTGCCCTGGATCACTGCATACAGAGGTTGGTTGTGTATGAGAGGCACTCTGGAACACTGTTGGACAAGTCAGAGGTATTGAAAATACCAACGGTGACAGAAATGATAAAAGAGACTGGTGTGAAAAAAAAATTCTTGTTGCAAGAGCAGTCGCTAATGGAGTGTTGAATAAAAGGGGGTGATGTGAACCTGTGGGAAGGTCCCATTTAGAGTCACCACTCGCCTGTAGATGGTCCCTCCTCAGACACTGTTCTAGCAAGTGATGGGACAAGAGTTCCTGGTGGGGTTGACAATTCTGAATTGTGCGTTTTTGAGAAGTTGGTTGCCGAGGATAGGTGCATAAGTGTTAGCAAACCTGAAACACAGAGAGTGCTGGATGCAGGTCCGTTCCTGACATTGGGTGCAGAAGTAGGCCCCCTGCAGTCCTGGGAGAGTAGGTCTGGGGAGGGAAATAGGAACCCAGGGCCAGAAGGTAGATGGGATGATAGAGAGGTCAGTGGAACCCCAAAGGTCAGGAAGAACTGCTGCTGGAAGCGAACCCAGAAAAAAATGTGGGTGCAGTGCCCCTTTAAAGGTGATGTCAGACAGGGATGGGCCCTTTTTAGGTGAGAGCTGGCACAGAGGTGCCAACTTTAGGAGGATTGGTTGGTATACTATGCCCTGCCAGTTTCCGGGTCTAGGAGAAAACCAGTTCACTAATGAGTCAGCTGTGTTCTGGGCTTTAAGTAATGAACAGACCATGGTTCAGGGCTCTCAGTTGGAGATGACTCCACCCTGCAGACAAGAAGTCTGGGCCTGGCATTCAGGAAAGGCTGCACCTAGGAGACAGGTGGGAGCCAGTGTAGCACGAGGTTACCACATGTCAGCACCAAGTTGCTGAGCATCGAGTCTGTGGGAGATAGACTAAGGCCTAAAGCAGTAAGCCTAAGCAGGAGAGCTGCACTTACAAGCCAGGAAGGCTGAATATCATTTACCAGTCAGGAGGGCTGAATATCGTTTGTTTCACCGAACAACATGAAGCTGACAGTGAGTAAGCCAGGAGGCTGAAGTGTGTTTATACAGTGATGGTGGTGGAACCTCCTGCGAGGGAACAATACTGTTTGTTGGAACTTTTCTGTTCCTTTTAATAAAAATGAGCTGCCATGCCCTTAAAACAGTCTTGAGTGGCACGTTTCCTGGAAGTCGCATGCACCACTTGAGTTAAATCACCCTGCACGCTTACAGAGGCTATGACATTCATTCATGAGTGCATGAAACAAATTTGCATTCTCACTACAGCCTTTCCTGACTCCCAGGCATATTTCTATTTCTATTATTAAATATGATTTATATAGCACCAACAGTTTGTGCTTTACCAAATAAAAGGAGACTGTACAGGTAAAATATAATTCAATACAAGAGCTAAGAGGGCCCCACCTATGGTAGCTTATAATCTAAATTGGAAGAGAAAGCAGAACCAAAGGGAATAACTCTGAGGGATGAGCTGATGGAAAAGGTAGTAGTACAGTTTTTAGGTGGAGGTAGGAAAGGTAGCTGGGGTGATAGCATTAACAAGGTAGTTAAAGTCACCAAGAATGCTAATGGGTATTTTAGAGCAGAGAAAGTAGGAGAGAAAATAGGGCAACCAGACAAAAAAGAATGGCACCAGGAGGCCAATAAATCACAGCAAACCTCTGAGAAAATGGAGAAAAAATATGAATACAGTGAGCTTCATCTGCTGGGTCTGGATGAGTGAGTCCAGTAGAGGCCACCATGTGTAAGGGCAGCTGGAGAAGATACCCAAAGCCAGGTTTCAGTAACAGAAAGTGGGTTAAAAGAGTTGGAGAATGGTCATGGGCAAAGGTGAGTTTGTCACAGACGTGTTACTGATTCTTGAAAGCAGAGAATATAAATGAATGAGTGTGGATTTGTAGCTGCTGCCAGATGAAGGAGTGTGCCTGTTGGGGTGAAAGATGGGTAGGCCAATATTACAAGAAATATGCCCAGATGTGAAGAGAAGTAGGAAGGTGGGGAGATTAGATGGGAGCGTGATTTATGTGAGGGCACATGCCCCAGTGTCCTGAAGGTTATGCGAGTATTTGGGTTCAGAATTAGCAGGAAGTGATGAGTGCCGTAACGGGGAGAGGGTAGGAGTAAGGGTGATATACAGTACTGTGCAAAAGTTTTAGGCAGGTGTGAAAAGATGCTGTAAATTAAGAATGCTTTTAGAAATAGAAGTGGTAATAGTTTATTTTTTTCAATGAACACAACAGAAAGTAAATGAACAGAAAATAACTCCAAATCAAATCAATATTCGGTGACTACCCTTTGCCTTCATAACAGGGTCAATTCTTTTAGGTACACTTGCACACAGTTTTTGAAGAAACTCGGCAGGTAGGTTGTTTCAAGCATCTTGGAGAACTAACTACAGATCTTCTGAAGATGTATGCTGCCTCAAATCATTTGTCTCTTCCTGTAATCCCAGAAAGATGTTGAGATCAGGGCTCTGTGGGGGCCAAACCATCACTTCCAGGACTCCTTATTCTTCTTTACGCTGAAGATAGTTCTTAATGACATTGGCTGTATAAATTCGGGGCCTATCACATGCCTCCCTGATGGTATGGCATGATGGATACGTATCTGTCCGTTTCTCCTTCCATATTCCTGCCTTAATTGAACTCTTGTGTTAAAGTGACATAGTAGTTGAGTAGAAGTGCCTGAAGCCTCATGGCATTATGCAGTGTTCTGTCAGATTACCAAGCCTGTGAGATCAGCAGGCTTGCCGCTGCTTTTGAAATTTAACATCAAAACAGTGTCACCGACTTCTAAATACTGTATTTCACGATATAAGCTCAGTTTACTGTTAAAAATAAGTGTCAAATGCAAAACTACGGTGGGTGTAAAAAGATGTCCGCTTGCCGCCTTCTCACTGTATCTTGCTGCGGACAAGTGCGGGGTGTAGCAAGATGGCGGCGACGTAACGTTACTTACGTTACAATATTTGACGGGTCCCTAATCTGATGGAACACAGCCATATTCTGCTGTCCTTGAGTAATGATTTGCAGCCACTACTGGAGTGAGTGCATGTAGACAGAAAGGGGGTGCAAAGAGGCTGAAGGACGTTGCAGAACTTAGATGCAAAAAAGGTTAAAGAAAGATGAAAACTGTATTTTCTAAAATAAAAAAACAGGGTAATTGTTTCTGATACACCATACTTTTTTTTTTTTTTAAATCAGAAAAAGGTTTATTTGTATCAGCAAACAAGATCCAATGTACAGACATTTCAGAGTTACATAGTATTGTCGACACAGAACATATTCATATCCTAAGTATCATATACACAACAGCCCACAGTCCTAAGTCATCTCCACCCTCCTCCCCACAAACTCCTAAGCCAGCCTTAAATAATAAACAAACAGTCCCATCACCCTGCCTCCGTCTATCCACCCGGCTGTTGCATAAGCCTAGTAAGCACAAACTCTCTGGGGCTCAATCCAGGTGTATCTAACCAAGGCACCCACATCCTCTCAAATCTACCCAAGTACCCCCTGTGCTGGTATATATACCGTTCCATAATAAGGGTGTTACCCATATGGGAAATCCACAGTGCATGACCCGGTGGAGAGTCCGACTTCCATCCTAGCAGTATAAGCTTCCTGGCCTGAAATAGTGCCCTAGAAACTGGGATCCTGACCATTTCCTCAGGCACCACTTCCTCCAACATCCCCAATATACATTGCTTTGGGTCCAGTAGTACCTGCGTATGAAACACCATGTTTATGGTGTCCACTACCTTCCTCCAGTACCTATGGAGTTTTGGACACCTCCATAGCAGGTATATCAGTTCACCTGCATGCTGTCTACATTTGCCACATAAAGGGCCCGCCAACTCGCCCATTTTATGGAGTTTTACAGGAGTATAGTGGGTTCTTAGTATAATGTATAGTTGTGACACTTTCTGTGCTATGTCCAGCGAGCAGGTGGAGATGGATTGCAAAGCCTCCATCCATTGATCATCCTCAATTGGCCCCACATTCACCTCCCACTGAGCACACGGTTTAATGGGATGGGCCTGTAGATGGTGAGCCAATAACCTCTGGTAACATTCTGATATAATCCCCTTTGTCTCAATAGCCGTGCAGAGCATGTGAAAAATAGGTGTGGCCAACAGTTCCCTGCGCCCTCACTGCGTGATAAAGTTGCAGGTAGGAGTACCACATAGATGCCGGCACACCATACCTGCTACGCATGTTCTGGAAGGACAAAAGTTTACCGTTCTGAAAAATATTAATTTGATCCCATAGAGCCACCACCTGGGTCCCTGCTGCAATTTAGCCAGCTCAACATAGGATATATTATCCCATTGGGCTGTATTCAGTGTATCCCAGAACCCCTTGCATATGCCTACCCTTATTCCATATTTTCTGTAACAGAGCAAAGGTGGGCATACACTTATTGGACTTATGGAATTGTTGGGCTTCCAGCCCCATTGGCACATTTTCGGCTCCCAAGCCATGTATCAACAACCTGGCTGAGGATGACCGCGGATCAGAGGACATAGCTCCTACTAGGTGCTGCAAATGCGCTGCGACATAATACACCCATGGGTTGGGGAGAGACAATCCTCCCCCCTCCTTGGGGTACTGTAATTGTTCCAATTTAATCCTGGGAGGGCCCGACTTCCATAATAAACGCCTGAATAGGGTGTTGATTACCCTAAATATTTTAGGATGAATTATCACGGGGGAGTTTTGCAGCAGATATAATAGTTGGGGCATTAAGATCATTTTTATAAAATTTACCCTGCCTGCCAGTGACCATTTAAGATTATTCCAAGTATTTATTTTGTCCCTAAATTGGGAAAGTAGGGGGTTAATATTCAGGGAACAAAAGTCCCTGATATTGGGGGATATTTGTAATCCTAGATACCTAAACTGGGTTACTATTGGGATTGGGCATGCCTTCGGTAACTCCAACTCAGTGTTCCCATCTATCGCCATCAGAGCAGATTTGGACCAATTTATGGTTAGACCTGAAAAGTGACCTAATTCAATAATGACCGACATGACCCTCCGCAGGGAGGTACTGGTGTCCCCCAAAAGGGCATCATGTCATCGGCATATAACATTATCTTTTCCTGCATGCTTCCATATACGAAACATCTGATCCGCGGGTCACCCCGCACTACAGCCGCCAGGGGCTCTATTGCAATTGCAAAGAGCGGGGGGGACAGAGGACATCCCTGCCTTGTGCCCCTACCCCGTGCAAACGCATTTGTCATTCTGTCCGCCACCCTAATAGTGGCCTGTGGTGCAGCATATAGCAGTCTGACCCATTTTATAAATCAACCGCCGAAATTGAACTTAGCCAGAACCGCCCACAGGTATCTCCAGATGATGCTGTCAAAAACCTTATTGGCATCTAATGACAACAGTGCCCTCTGCCCCCCCAGTTATCTGGTGTGGCCTGCATGTTTAAAAAAAGGCACCTGAGGTTGTTGGCCGTGGATTTTTGCGGCATAAAGCCTGCTTGGTCAGGATGTATGATAGATGTGATAATCCCGTTAACCCTACGTGCTAGAACTATTACCTCATTGTATTCAGTGTATACTTCTATTGGTAGACCATCTTCCCCCGGCGCCTTACAGGGGAGAAAGGAACAGGCCGCCAGCCGCAGCTCCTCCAGGGTCAGCGGGGCATTCAGTTTTAACTTGTCAGCCTCCGACAGTTCGGGTAGGGCAATTTTAGAAAGGTAAGCTGCTAACTCATCATCCGAGTAGGCATCCCTAGACCCATAAAGGTCTTCATAAAAGGATGCCAGTTCGGATATAATCTCTTCCAGATTATTTACCATCCGTCCGCAAGAGGAGCGAATGGCTCCTATGCCTGGGGACAATTGTTGTGATCTAGCGATTTTTGCAAGGAGGCGGCCAGTCTTTTCCCCCTCTTCATAGAACGCCTGCTTAGAAAAAACCTCTTTGGTTCTGCAGCGGAGGATCTTAGACGGTCCAGAGTCCTGTGCCGACATCCAAGACTCCCTAGCAGAATCCGAGGAATTAATCACATACTCCAACTCCAACTTCCCCACCTGGTCGCCCACCTGTTCCAGCAAAGCTGAGGAATTTTGTTTGATAATTTGTATTTCTGCAATGAACACCCCTCTCAGATAGGCTTTGAACGTCTCCCACCTCAAAACTATGTCCCCGTGCCGATCATGGGTCCGAAAGAAGTCTGCCACCTGGGTGACTATGCGGTCACGTGAAGGGAAAAGTTTTAGCCAAAAGGCATTAAGCCTCCAATGGGATCTGGGCAAATTCATAGGAGGTTGTGCAGTCAGCCATATCACAAGAGGGGAGTGGTCCGATATACCTCTCGGGAAATAATCTATCTTCTCAGTGTACTGTAGCATATTTGGGGAGGCCACACAGAGATCTATATGGGACAGGGATCCGTGTGTCTTGGAGAAGAAAGAGAACTGCCTCGAACCAGGATTTTGTGAACGCCACAAGTCAGTCCACCCCACCTCTCCAAGCAGGCGGCTGAGTGTCGTACCCCTACTCCCTCCTGGGGATCCCAAGGGGGGTGTCTGTCAAGCCCAGGGTCTAGATAACAGTTAAAGTGCCCCATGATCAGCACCGGGACATCTGGCCTGTTGACCATATAGGAGAGCAACAGCTACAACACTTCTCTAGAGAATGGAGGGGGGGATATAGACAAATGCTAGCATCATGGTTATGTTATACACTTAACAATATAAAAGCACAAACCTCCCCAAGGCATCCACCCAAGAGTCCAACTCCTGAAACACCAGGGCTTTGTGTATCAGCGCACTCACTCCACGGGAAAATGTAGAGTGCGTGGAATGATACGCCTTGCCAACCCACGGGTATCGCAGAAACCCAACATTGTCCCCCAACAGATGCGTTTCTTGCAGATCAATGATGGCCGGGTGAAATTTCCGGAGACACGAAGAGACCATAGTTCTCTTCAAGGGATCGTTCACTCCTCCAACATTCCAGGAGACAATAGGTGTGGAAGACATGTTGCATTGCAACGCCAGTATTGACACAGGGACCCCCATTGGGGAGGCAGGGGTACCAGGAGGAGACACCTATACATATCATAGTACTCATAACAGGGCTGTTCAAATCCTTGAAATATCTGTCTGTGCCAGAGCCAGATTGTGTCTTGAGATGTTACATTGGAATTCAGAAATTCAAATATGCGCAACCACGCTAGTATATTTTTAACAAGCAAACAGCAGAACAAAAAATACACAGTGTGTAAAACTGAAGGCTCTGGGTCCACCAACAGAACAGGGCCGGGGACCCATTGCACCGGTGAGGAATGTAGCTGAGCACTTTTTACAGTGTCAATTGAGCACTGAAACCGGAGCCACGAGAGTCGTGTCTTTATACAGTACAGTGACCCATGGGTCGCACGCCATCCTTGCAGAAGACGGCAGCATTGTGCCATTGCTGTACTTGTCAGCTCCACATGCGTACAGTATCTTTAGTCAGTGTAAATTTGCCCTCATACTGTAACTATTGGACTGTGAAACAAAAACAAAGAAGAGGGGGGGTTTTGTAATTTCAAAAAAGGGGGAACATAACTTAGCTCCCTCAGACATCCACTTGTAATCCTCAGATTGCATCAGCCTTCTCCCTCTTCACGTCTATGGCGTCTGAGGTCTTGCTCGTTTTGGTCTAGCCATGCCGCAGCCTCCTGGGCCTGTTCAAAGAACTGATTCTGACCTCTAGTAGTCACCCGTAGCTTTGCAGGGAATAACATGGCATATGACAGTTGGAGCCTCTGCAGTCTATTTTTAACATCAGCAAATTTTGCACGTTTGCATTGTACCTCCGCCGAGAAGTCGGGAAAGAAGGATACTTTGGCTCCATTATATCTGATGTCTCCCTTCTCTCTGGCAAGGCGTAACACTGCTTCCCGATCTGTATAGTTGAGCGGCCTGGCTAGCATGGATCTAGAGGGGCCCCCAGGCAGAAAAGGCCTAGGAGGCACTCTATGGGCCCTCTCCACGGTGAAGCTCAGGGAAAAGGCCTCATTACCAAAAATCTCTTGTAGCCAGTTTTCCACAAACATTGTGGGGTCCCTGCCTTCCACCTTCTCCGGGAGCCCCACTATGCGTACATTATTCCTTCGCAGGCGGCTTTCAATGTCATCAGTTTTATTAAGGGCTTGGGCAGACTGCTGTGCAGCAGTCCTGACATCTCTGCTCAAATGTGGAAGTTGATCCTCCATATCACTCACTCTACCCTCCACTGCAGTGGTTCTTTCCCTGATCTTTTACAGGTCTTGTCGCATAAGAGAGACAGTCTCCTTTAAGCCCCCAAATTTCTCTTTAAGATCCTCAACCGAGGCCGAGCACTTGTTTACAGCCTGCAAAATATCATTGAGTGTGGGTTGTGGACTGCCATCCTGCTGCATATCAAAGATCAGAGGATCAGAACTGCTCTCCTGGGTCTCCAGGGGTGTTCAGTGAGCAGCGGGTAACAAGTACCGCTTGCTCCGAGCTGTGCAGATGCGGAGGGAAGGATCAAAGTTCAGATCAGCGGTGGGAGCTCCGTGACTCGCGTCTGTTCACATGCCCTGTCAGGCCACGCCCCCCCAATACACTATACTTTATTAAACTAAATGTCATCCAGGTTTGGTTTATATACAATATGCTTTATGGTGCTTTTCAGCCAAATTTGAGAATCCCTCACTACATATTTGTAATGTATTCCCATTAACATTGCATAGATAAAATAATAAAACAAATATTTCTTACCTTTCAGAATAGTGAATAGAGCAGTGGTCTCCAAACTACGGTCCTTTGCTTGCCTTTATCCAGCCCTTGGAACTTTGTTTCTCCCATTGAAAAGGGGGATTTTTGTATCCCTCCCACTGACACCAACAATGAGACACCATGTCTGACGCCAACAGGGGGGACAGTGGCGTATCTTCCATGGGTGCAGGGTGTTCACTGCACACGGACCTCCGAGGGGGGGACCCCACTGTGACCCACACTGCACCCATGGATGATCCCCAGGTTGATACTTTGGATGATCAGTGCGGCGATCATCTGGACTGCCTCCTGTGTCCTCCTCCGGCAGCCCTCTGTGTCCTCCTCCGACCCCCTCGCCCCCTGCAACCAACTTCCTTCCTCTCGCACCGGCTGCGGGGGATGTGTCAGGATGGAGAGGGGGGCAGGAAGGTGCCGGTAAATATGTAATTTACCGGCCCCTTCCTTTTCTGAATTGGACATAGTGAGTGATCGTTACCGATCGCTCCTGTGTCCTGTGCTAACTGAGCAGAGTAAACTGTGTGTACTCTGCTTCAGTTTATGAATGAATGGGAGCCTCTGTCTCCTGTTCATTCATTTTCAGTGCTGAGGCTGCTGAGAAAGGGATGGGGAATCTCTGTCCTCACGCCCTTTCTCTGTTTCAAAGTGGAGATGTCAGAGGTCAGTTTAGATCCCTGATATCTCAACAAAGCCCACCAACAAGGCTGATAAAAAAATCAATAAATATTAAAAAGTTAGATTGTAAAATAATGATAAAAAATAAAATTGTAAAAATAAATAAAATAAAAAACTACTGACAAGTAGATTTAGCACTATTTAGCACAATTTAAGCCATGCCCACATTTTTTCGTGGTGCGCTCCGTTTTTTTGCCTAGGGTCCACTTTTTATCTTGCACATGGGCTTACTGATTTCTTGATACACCCCTGAGTGGGGTATAATATCTCTCACTGACACCAACCATGGGGCTCTATTCCTCCCATTGACACTCATGAAGCCCCGTTCCTCCAACTAATGTAAGTGAGGGTACTATTCCTACCACTTATACCAAAGATGGGCCACTATTCCTCCTACCGAATGCAGGTTTTATTTAATGTTTTACTCCCACTCACCAAGCCTTAGGCAGCCCATAAAATAGTTTTCTTTGTTCAATCTGTGGGTCAAACAAAAAAAAAAATTAACTGAGCTTGAGAAAATGCAGCTCTTTCCCCTCCTCCTGGCAATCTCTCTCTCTGGGCAATGCAGTTCAAAAGCTCATGATTACAATAGAGGCTCTCTCCTCTCCTCCACAATGCAATGCTGCCTGACTCTGTCTATTGAACTCTTCCTGCTCAGCAGCTCCCTCCTCTTGCCGATATATCTTTTAACCAGTAGAGAGCAGCTGCAGCCAGTGTTTCTCTCACTCTCCATTTTTTAGCCAAGCACCTAGCTACACTTGATTAGTATGCACATGATTAAGCATTTTTTATACAAATTTTTATTGTATTTTTATTTTATATTGTTATTTTAGTAGCCTCACTATACATTATATTTTATTGGATCTTTATTACCTCATTCTGCATTGTTATGTTTCATATATTACAGTGGTCATATGTAGTTAGGCATTTGTGTATGTATGCCAAAGGAGAATACATATAATCATAAAATACCTCTTTCCTATGTACCCAATATATGAAATCCCACAATATTCTAGACCCAGTATACAAGGTCATTTTCAATATACCTGCTTAAAATCAAGGAAACATCTTTCTCAAGGGTCTTTTTTTTTTTTAACATATGTAGCGCACCCCCTAAGAAGCAGCAGATAAACTGGGATCCCCTGCCCTGCACAGCCAGGCACACTGAATTTTCACAGGCACTTCAGAGACAAAGGACAGTCTGTGACTTTGTTTTTGTGGTTTATTGAGGGTTAATAACTGGGATGGGAAATTATGGGATGCCCACTTGGCTTCCGCAACAACACTTTAGCAATATCTTCAGGGACATCTTCCTATGTACAGTTTATATACAGTCTATATACCGCCTCATCACATGCCTGATGAAGGGGTCCTGCGTCGCTCCAAAACGTTGCACTTCTTTGTGATGTGATCTCTTTACAATAAAGAAACCTTTTGGACAGTGATCCATGGTGTGCTGGCGAATATGTGCACTTATATACAGCCTACTTGACACGCCTCCTGCACTTTACTTGCTTGCAGATGCCAGTTGGATCACTGTAAATGAATCTGACAGGCACAGTAATATTTAGCAATGGCCTTTTGAAGGCAAGAACTTGAGGCAACTTGTTGTGTAGAACACAGTGATCAGCTTGCACTCTCCCTCCTGTGGCTACTGGTCCTAGCACCACCTCTTTACTAGCAGGATATTGAATCATGTGCTTGGAAGCTTGTTGTATGCAGAGAATACTTTACTTTCGTGGAGGAATATATTACATGCCTTTTATCATAGACAGGAAGAGAACAGCAAACAACTACACACTTAGATACAGAAGGTGCATCCTGTTATTACATTGTACCATAGAATACACACTATCATACTGCTGTGCCAGGTATAGACAAGCATAATGCATATATATAGTTCACAATATAGAAAGCTACTTTCTGTTGCTTCTTTCAACACCCCTTCTCAACAGCATGTGCTTTGTCAAATTATATTCAGCTTCTAGAAATAACTATGACATTCCTTCAACAAAGGCTTGGTGAGTACATCTTCAGTCATCGCCTCCGATGGGCAGTATTGAATGTCAATAACACCTTGCTCTTGATTGTCCCTCAGTAGGTGATACTTGACATTGATTTGTTTGGACCTAGGATTAAACCTTTTTGTTTGTGCAAGGTTTATACAACCCAGATTGTCTTCGAAAATGGGAATTGGTTTCGACATGTTTATCCCAATGTCCACAAAAAGTTTATCCATATCGCTTCTTCACATGCATGTGCTGCTGCAATGTACTCTGTTGCAGTTGAAGATAGAGCGACAGTTGTTTGCTTTCGACTAGACCAACTTATGGGTCCTTCCCCATTCTGGATTTTTGGTCTGTGCGGTCCCTGGCCCAATCAGCATCCACATATCTGACCAGTTTTCAATTTGATGTTGCTGGTAACCATGACTTCATCTGAATTGTTCCTTTGAGGTATTGCATCACTCTTTTTATTGCATTTCAATCACGCTGACAGGGAGCTGAGACTTTCCTGAATAGTATACCTACGACTGTGGCTATGTCTGGTCTTGTCACAGTGGCAACATATAGCAGCTTACCAATTGCTCTGCAATATGTATCATTGTTGGGTAGCAATTTTTCTGTTTCATTGCTCTTTAGATAGCTTGGTTCCATCGGAGTTTTCACTTCCTTTGCATCTTGCATATGGAATTGTTCCAAGATTTTAGATATTTTCAGAGATTGGTTGAGAAGATAACTTCCATCTTCTTCTCTCTCTATTTGGATTCCCAGATAGTAGCTAATGTTACCTAGTTCTTTCAAAACTTTCTTTCAGCTTGTGAACTATCTGGTTGTAATCCCCTTCTTGTTCAAAACAAGTTATAATTTTATCAACATAGATAAGGATGTATACCCATCCTTTTTTCTTGATTCTTGGAGTAGAAAAAATGGTCTGCTTTACTTCTTGAGAATCCCTCTCTGGTAAGTAGTTTGTTCACTTTCTCATTCCACATCCTTGTAGATTGCGTAAGATCGTAGATGCTCTTCTGAAGTTTACATACAAGGTTGTCTCCTTGCTCAAACCGTGGTGGTTGCTTCATGTAGAGATCTTCCTGAATGTCTCCATATAGGAAAGCAGTTTTAAAGTCTAGATGTTTGAATTGCATGCCCTTCCCGGCTGCAACGCTAAGAAGCGTTCTGATGGTGGAGTGTTTTACAACTGGAGCGAATGCTTCATTGTAATCTTCACCAAATTTCTGGGAGTAACCCATGGCAACTAGTCTGGCTTTGTATTTGTGGATATTCCCTTCTGCGCCTGACTTTGCTTTAAAAGCCCACTTACTTCCTATAGTTTTGTGGTTTGGAGGGAGCTCTGTGAGTGTCCAGGTTTAATTTTCTTGAAGTGACTTTAATTCTTCTTCTGCTGCCTTTCTCCATTTGTTGGCTTCATATTTTGGCAGTTTTTCTGTGTCTTCCCAGGATGTTGGTTCAAGTATGCTGTATGTTTTGACAGTGTATTACAGCTTGTGGGGTGGTATCCCCTTTGTAGTCCAATTGGATCTTCTGATTTCAGATAGTTCAGCAGGATCTGGTGGGGAACTTGATTTAGGTAGTGTGAGTTCCACTTCTTTTTCTGACTCCTGCACAGGTTTGCTTTGGTCAACCTTTTCTTCTGGTTTGTTGGGCATTTTCACTTCACAGCTTTCAGGGATCAATGTTTCTAGTGATGGACTCTCATCAAAATAACACTATGGCTTATTGTCACTTTGTCAGTCTTTGGGTGTAGGATTCTGTAACCCTTAGTTTGCTCACTGTAGCCTACTACAATGCCCTCTATGGCTCTGTTCCCCAGCTTGGATCGCTTTTCACTTGAAATGTAGGCATATCCCAGATAGCAAGGATAACTTTCCACCCATTTGTGCCAGTATTGAATTGTAAGTCTTGTTAACTTGCTGCACATCTTCCCTGGCAAGTTGTACACTTGCAGAGTACTTGAAGCACAAGCTCTAGTCGACACTTTTTAAATTTTTAGCAAATTTACATGGCAAGTTTCTAGCAAGAGCGAAGTTGCAGTGGTGAGTCTACAGCAAAAGCCCCGCAAGTCTACAGCAAGAGCCCAGCAAGTCCACAGCAAGAGCCCCATAAGTCTATAGCAAGATCCCTGCAAGTCTACAGCAAGAGCCCTGCAAGTCTACAGCAAGAGCCCCGCAAGTCTACAGCCAAAGTACCACACATCTACAGCCAGGACACCGCAAGTCTACAGCCAGAGCCCTGCAAGTCTTCGTTGTTGGCAAGAAAAAAGAAGCAAGCAGTGCAAATCTACAATCCCACAATGTGGTGGCAGTTACCCACTGCTATTGACCTAAACCCTTACAGTACACATGTGAAATACATTCAATCCAACAATCACATATAATGATAAACCCTGTGTCATTGCATAAAATAATTCATCTATCATACAAAAATGATTTGTTTCTATGAAACAACCCAGATAGTAAGCAATTTTGCTGCAACACCATGAAACCGACATCTGAACGCCCCGAGAACGACATCTGAACGTCCCGAGAACGACATCTG
>BLSH010266345.1:552166-565460 GCA_018402905.1 Glandirana rugosa
GCAAGCCCAGGCATGGCTTGAAAGCCCACAGGCACCGTGCCTGGGCCTGGGCCTGTAAAGTTTTTAGCAAGCCCAACAGCACAGACAGCAGTAGTAAAGTAATCTATCTCAGGATGCAGGATCAGGTCTTGAAATGTCTCAAATCTGTCCCTCACGCAGTCAGCTACCTTTCCCTACACTAACCCAAGGAGCATGTGACTGCAGCACTGTGACTCCAGCTTATAAAGAGGCTGGGTCACATGATGCACTGGCCAATCACAGCCATGCCATTAGTAGGCATGGCTGTGATGGCTTCTAAGGGCAAACCAGTGATACACTTGTTGATTGGCTGCCCTGCAGCTTCTCAACACGTGGAGTAAAATAGCAGAACCCCGGACCGAACCCGAACGATTTTTGAAATGTCCGGGTCCGGGTCCGTGCCACGGACACCCGAAAGTTCGGTACGGACCCGAACGTTACAGTCCGGGTTCGCTCAACACTACTCATCACTAGTCATGTGGCTTGTCGCACTGAATCTATGCACCAGCCACGTTGCTTGCTGCTCTGTGTCACTTTAAAGGTGCCACTCCATGAAGTGTCTGTAGTTTCCTTTGTGGCTGCTTTCTTTTGTGGATAGCTGTAGCTTTTCGCTGCTCGGCTTTCCAGCTACAACAGTTATTTTTTAAGTGACCGGTCCTTTTACAGCAAAAACAGGCTCTGCCTTTCTTGTTGTGTTTTGTGCCTTTGTACATCTTAAGAGTTTTGTCATCATGGTGCACATTTTCGTTCCTTCTGTCATATTCATCGATTAACTTGCCTTATTCCAATGTCAGTTCCTGCTTCGGTCTGGTTTCTAAAGCGTTAATAAGAGCAGTATACTGTATGTCTCTGGAAGGCTGCAGAGGAGCAGGGCAACAATATGGTTATCTTTGATGCCCTCTCCAATAGCACACAGCTGCTCCATGATCTCAAGCATAGCATTCATGTGATCACACATTTGATGACCTTCTTTTAGTCTCATCTTATACAACTTTCATAGCAAAAACAGCTTACTGTTGATACTTGAATGCTCATGCACTTTCTGTAATAAAATTCACATATCTTTGGCCATTTTCTCTGCTCTTATGTGGGTAAGCTGGTCATCGTCTACGAGTAGGCTTATAATCGCTTTTGCTTGCCTATCCTTTCTGTCCCATGTCTTCGTCTCTCCGTTTTTGGGTCTGTCTGTATTCAGCACTTGCCACAAGTCATCCTTGTTCAAAAGCATTTCTAGCTTAAACTTCCATAACTGGTAATTGTCCTTGTTCAGCTTTGCTATTGCAAACTTCACATCTGAACCTCTTGCCATCTTTGCATACAGTACTCACAGATTCACTGTAGAATTCTTTGCAGTGCCTGGGCTTGCAGTATCCTCTTCGGTGCCTCTGGATGCCTGGGTGCCTGCTGGGTACGCTGGTGCACTGGGCCCATGACCTATTAGCAGGTTATTGAATCATGCGCTTGGAAGCTTGTTGTATGCAGAGAATCACACATACAGGAACACTGCTCTGTTCTGTGAAGCCAATATTCAGGTGATTAGGTGTTGCCTCTTTCCCAGGTGCCCAGACTCTTGAATGTCCTCCACGCATTCCACATCAATTGTTAGAATCAAGTAAGAAATGAGCCGGCACTCTTAGGATTAGATGATTAGCTATTTATTCCATCATGACAATACAGCAGCAAACGACAGCCGATGCGTTTTGGCGGCTAGAGTGTGCCTTGATCACAACATCACAGCTGTGATCAAGGCGCACTCTAGCCGTCAAAACACGGCAGCTGTCATTTGCTGCTGTATTGTCATGATGGAATAAATAGCTAATCATCTAATCCCAAGAGTGCCGGCTCATTTTTTACTTGTATGCAGAGAATACTTTACTTTCATGGAGGAATATATTACATGCCTTTTTATCACAGACAGGAAGAGAACAACAAACAAGTACACACTTAGATACAGAAGGTACATCCTGTTATTACTTTGTACCATAGAATATACACTATCATACTGCAGTGCCACCTGCTGGTATAGACAAGTATAATGCATATATATAGTTCACAACACTCTTCAGGCACTGCCAACCCACCTGTCTGCAGCTGCCCCGTTCACTAGCCCTCCAGGTTAACTGTCCTCCACAGTCCCCCAGACTGACTTGCTCACCAACCCCCCTAGCTGGCTCTGCATTAGATTTCCCACAGAAGGGATGAAGACTTTGCACAATGCTGTCTTCAGGGAGAACTGGCTATGCATGGCAGCCTCCTCCCTTGTAAGTCCCCAGTAGTGCCGCTCTACTCACACTGTCCTCCACTTGCTCCCGAACCTCTAAGAAGGGCTTTCTCCGTGTCTTGTGGCAGGATACTTCCAGCACCTGAGACCCGGCCGAAGGTCACCCCCCCCAGACTAGGGGATACCCCATAGGGACACTGACAGCCTCCACAGCACTAAATCTCCATCTTCCACTGACTACCCCTGCTGGCATGGCTCATGCCTATTTTTATTAGGTAAGCCTACCCCCTCCCAGCACCTTTACTGGGGATTGGCTGATGCTCTCATAAATATTCCAAACAGCTCCTCCTAACCTCCACCCACTAGCTCTATAGTTTCTACATCCTTCTAGACCAGGGAGAGGCACTAGATGAGCTGTCAGGATGAGTCATACTGACCCAGATTCACAGCTAGGGGTAAGCCCTGAGCTGAACTATATTTTCCTACACTTAACAAACCTACACTACCTACTAGCACACACTAGAGGGTGCTACAGATACATACCTGTGTTTAACCTATCTTTACTGTGTGGACCTATGAAGTGCTGCATAGCCTTTGCCTGAAAAACTCATGGCCAGGCCCTAAACCTACTGCATATGCGTGCCACACTCCTATGGATGGTGTGTATCAATGGCAACCCCAGCCATCCAGAGGAATGCAGACCAACCACAGGAATGGCTGAATCCACAGCATGTGCAGTACTGTAAGTGTAGAACTTTACCATGAGTCTTTCCAGGCAAAGTCTGTTCTGGTCAGACCTGTACAAATCACTCTGGAACAAAGCATTTTGCTATGTGGTTTACATGGAGGAGAGGGAAAAAGTTTCATTTCCCACTTCACCAACTTGACTTCAACTTCACAAACTTCTCCTAAAGTTTAGAGTTTCCTAGATGCTAAAATCTTCATTTCACATGTGCTCCTTCATGTAATAAGTTGACTATACATGTATATTACACATAACTCAGATTGAGTTAAATTGATTTTACTTTATCACTTTAACACAGTTGCAGAGTTGACTAGAAAGCATTATAGCTCATTAAATGCTTTCGCTTGTTGCCTTGAATTGCATTTTTACCACATCTAAACCCTTAAGGCATAACTTAACAAACCACATTTTTTCTTTTTTTCTCTTTTTTCATATATACTGTATGCATTAACGCCTATGTGTAATTGATACATAAAATTTGTATATCCTAAAATTATAATTGCAGAAATAAACAGCTCAAAGTGCTTTGTATACTATTTAACATGAACACCAAAATCATGGATGAGTGAAGCAAATCACACCAACGCTGCAAACACATTCAGTAAAGGGGAATTAATTAATGCATACTAGTGCCAGGATCTTGACATTTCCAAAATGCGGAGGAACATTCCTAAGGGATGCCTGGAGATAGATATGTACTGTAGCTTTCCCTATGTGACACTGCAATTCTACAAACACTTACTCACTGCTAATATGACTTCTACTACTTGGACAGCCAGGGGCAACTTCTCACCGCTAGTTTTCTTCATTGTATAGAATTATACATTTTTCACCGCTAAATGCATTAGCTTTATCTTATAAAATAGAATAGACAATATACCTTCATTAGTGCGTACAACCAAGTAAAGTTTTTTCAGTTGTATTAGTTTATTATATGTAGTGGTGTCCCTGACCGCTAAAGGCCTAATGGTGTCCTCCAGAGTCAGGGAGAGCTGATATCCTTCCTCAAAGTGTGGGTTATTAGTAGAGTTGATCGAACCTCTGGAAGTTCGGGTTCTGCTGGTTCGGTCGATTTCACCCGAACTTTGACCCGGACCCCGAACCCCATTGAAATCAATGGGGACCTGAACTTTTAGGCCCAAAAATGGCTGTAACAAAGTCCTGGAAAGTCCTAGAGGTCTGCAAATGGAAGGAAAATGGGGGTAAGGGTTGGACAAGTGCCCTACAAAGAAATGGGGATAGGGAAATAACTTAAAATAATTTTTAAGCTAAAATCACATAATGTGGAGTTGGAGGTTGGGGAGGCAGTGAAAGTGGCGGTGGAGGAGGAGCCAACACTGTTTTTTTTTATTTTTGGAATTTTTTTGTTTTTTTTTAAACCAGTAATGTAGATGCACTTTTTAATTTTGTGCAAGAAACAATAATCTGTCCCTTTAAGCAACAGTAGGAACCTCTCCCTATAGAACTAGGAGATGATTTTAGATTCTAAAATCATCTCCAAGTTGTACAGGGAAAGCCTCCAGCTGTTGCTTTAAGGGAAAGATTATTGTTCTAAAATCATCTTCAAAGTGTGTGAGAAAAGCCTATTGCAGGGGCATGAAGCCATATTAGTGTTCTAAAATCATCTTCAAAGTGTGTGGGAAAACCCTGTTTCAGCGGCGTGAAGCTATATTAGTGTTCTAAAATCATCTTCAAAGTGTGTGGGAAAACCCTGTTTCAGCCGCATGAAGCCATATTAGTGTTCTAAAATCAACTTCAAAGTGTGTGGGAAAACCCTGTTTCAGCCGCATGAAGCCATATTAGTGTTCTAAAATCATCTTCAAAGTGTGTGGGAAAACCCTGTTTCAGCCGCATGAAGCCATTTTTGAATGCAAGAAAGAGATTTATTGTTTCTTAAACAGAACTGGTGGAGAGAGGGTTAGGACCAGGACACCCTTAGGCAGATGCAATAGCAATTGGCAGACTCAGAGACAAAAATAATAGGCAGACAGCTATATAGGTGGAGGGCTGTTAAGCTGGATGCATCAACTGTATTCGTAGAACTGCTGTCGCCTATAGCAACTTAACTTTCAACAGTCAATAGAGTTCTGTACACGTAACTCACAGTAACCTGTTATAGATCTTCTCTCACATCTCACAGTATCCTACTGTAGATCTTCACTCACTAAGCTCCCGGTCTCTCACTAGACTTTAAGATCCCAGTCGTCACTGGATTTCCTGAGCTCATCCACAGATAACCCGCTGTATAATCCTCAAGCTTTACCCCTGCTAACCCACTGGCTCCCTGGCTTGGCACTCTGCTGAAGCTTTCCCACTTCTTCGCCTTCCCCAGCTGGTGAAAAGGCTGCTCTGGTATTTTTTCAGACTTCCATACACTGGCTTCTGATAACGGGAGTGGCTGTCCCTTGGTGGCAACTGCTTCCCCTTTATCTCTGGCCTTGATCCTCATTTGCCCCTGGCGACAGGAGTGGTCATCCCTTGTGGCAACTGTTTCTCCCTCGCCGCTGGCAACGACTCGGTTCCCCCCATCCAGCGGAACCTCTGCAACTTGGTTGGGCTCCAAACCTGAAGCTCCAACCCCGTGCTGCTTCTCTCAAACCTGGATAGGCCTCAGATAGCCTAGCAGCCAGGTGCTCCTGGGATAGGCCTCAGGCTTCTGGCCTAGCAACCCACAGCCTTGTAACACACGTCCACCCAGACAGCTGTCCAGGTGGCACCGAACCCCGATCACCTGACTCCTCCCAGATAAATAGACTCTCCCAGCAGGCCAAGGGGCCAAAGAAAACCCCTGACAATTGGCTGAGACAACCTATCCGCTCCTAGTTTGAATTCACTATGCTCTTGTCATTCTAATACCACCTAGTGAAAGAAGAGAGAGATGCATCAAATCCAGAGTTGGGGAAAAGTCAGTGTATCCCCTTAACAATTAGCCAGGCTAGTTACCACCTAGCAAACTAAATTTGTCAGAAACCCTGCTTAAGACCAGGGTGCTACATATAAATAAATGCCACTGGTTTAGCTAACTTGATAAATTGTAGTATTCCATAAATAAAGCATTTTTTCTAGTCATTCAGAGAATAATATAATCTAATTAGAAACTGTGAATACTGAAACATAGAACCCCATATCTTATTTGGTCATATTTGTTATAATAGCACATTATGGGATACTGAAGACAAAGATGTATTGTGGTGCAGCAATCTAACCAAGCACCGAAATGTGTTGCATTCGCTAGCTTCACATAGCTACCTTTAATTTACTCCCCTCGCTGCTCCGCTGAGCCAATGGGAGCAAAGAGAAATACCTGGTACTTCCAGGTATGGGAAGCATGAGATTTACTCCCCTTTCAACTTCCCCTTGTCTGGTCACTGTTTAGGATTGCACTATAGACATTAGATCATCTCCAATGTCTAAAGGCACATTTAGTGTTGCTCAAACAGCTAAACAGCACCTTTAGTGTTGCTGATATAGCTAAACTATTGAGCTATGGTCCAATAGTGAGTAATCCTTTAAGTGCAAATGCAAATTCAGATACAAGTGCTTCACTCGGGAAAAAAAAGAGCTGCTTTATCCTTGGCAAATATGAGGTGTAAAGAATGTCAGCATATTAGAAAATTGAGTTAAGAGGTCCTGGATGGTAAACATATTTGGACATCACACTAGAAGTTCCTATTACCAGATAAAAAAATGCTACATATGCCATTGCCAGTCATCTTATGCAGTCTATGTTTTGCCCTGTTCCTGAAATTAAATTACACTGTAGAGACAACTCAAGAAGTTAAGAAGCAGTAACATTAGTGGCACCACTTCTCGTAAAGTACCCCTCTAGCTGCTTTCTCCCAACTCTGAAAAAGCATTTGACAGGGTGAGCTGGATGTTTATGGGTTGTAACCTTGAACATATTGGACTGGGTCAAAAAATGAAATGTTTTGTTGGATCAAAGCCATCTATTGCCACCCTACTGCAGCATTGCATGCAAATGTGGCCTTATTGGTTTACTTATTCTTATTGTAGCGCTGCCCCCTTGAGGGTCGCTTTAATAAGTCAATTCCCCCTTGCCTGCTCCGACTCTGAGAGTGCTCCACCACCCCTGACACACTGGGTTCACTCATAGTGTTACCTCACTTTTAAACAGGACACAGTAAAGGAAGCACACAATGTTAAGAAATCAATGATATTTACTTAAGAAAGTGATGTTATTCAAAAAAACCCTCTGATTTGACAAGCTATAAGAATCACTTACAGAAATAAAAATGAAACACCAATGAATAGCTTGATATCTTGTTTGTAGTAAACACTTTTACAGAGCTACCTGCAGTACACTGGAGTGGGCTCAGGAGAGCAGGGGGATGACTACTGTACGCCAAACCACTCTCTACTATTCACTCCCTTGACAACCACCAAAAGAAATAAACAAATGAACATATACACTCTACTATAGACCCGTGATCTGAGGGTCAACTAGTATAAATGTCTGCTAAACAGGTACAACTCAATTAACTGTAGATAAACTGATATAACTCAAATATATCACAGATACACATAAATTCAACCTGCTCTAGGATGGAGAGTTCTTAAGTGAATTCAGTATGCAGCATTTGATCAAGTATCAGAGGCCTACTAAGTGGGGGGAAATTGGTGAAAACTATAGTAGATTAATGTTCCTTGAGCAAAGTTCAGTAGATCTTCTGTTGGCTCTTTAGTTTAAATGATATACGCCTAAAAAGTGACTGTTGATGCAACAACAGGTTTCCAGGTCGCTCTTACTAAACATCTTCAGTTTCCCTAACTGAGCTGTGAAGGGCTTCTCCCAGTCACCCACAAAACAAAGACAATGCAAACCTTTTGTTTCAGTCATAAAGCAAGCTTCAGTTCAAGCTCTCTCAGGTTTGATGGATCTTGAGTTCCAGGCCAGAACAATCATCTGATCCAGACCTGCTTCCTTTATACCACCTGTTGATGGACACAAGTGGACCAAAAAATATGGTCCGGAACCAACCCTGCCAAGGTGGCTGGTAAAACCCGGACCAGATTCCACCTTAGTTTCCTGCAAGTGAACGCATATGAGGGGAAACATAACGTCCATCGATCACCTCGCTTTTCATAATGCCACATATCCCCCCCCCCCCTCTGCTCAAGCCCCTGTGATTGAGCAACTATCCCAACCAGACAACTGATACGGGAAAGGACATCTGCATTATTTTGGAGTTTCCCAGCTCTATGTTCCACTGTGAACCTAAATACTTGAAGAGCAAGGAACCACCTTGTCACCTGGCTGTTTTTCTCCTAGTTATCACACATCCATTTAAGAGGGGCATGATCATTGACTATTCTGAATGGTCTCCCCAACAGGTAACATTTCAGGGCATCTAAGGCCCGTGTGATAGCTTAATATTCCTTCTCAACAATATTTTCTGTTTTGTTTGTTTTTTTTCATGCAAACTTTTAAAGTAAAACTGGCTACAAGTCGGCTTTTAAGAAAACCTGCCGTTTGTACTGCCTTTTTTCCCAGGCAAGTTGATCCCCCTTGAGCTAATCCCCCATATATATATATATATATATATATATATATATATAGCATAGATATATTTTTCTTTTTTTGTTCCCAGAAGCTAGACAATACCTGTGTTGCTATGTTTCATTTAAAGGCAAGAAACATGTTATTCTTTATCTTACTGTGACAGCCTAATCAGCCTCAAGTCTACAAGGAATAAATATCTAAGAACAAACAAATTACTAAATCATTGGCAGGCACTTCACAGAGAAATCATCACTGATCCAATTTCAGATCCAATTATCTTAATTAATTTTCCAGATATTTGTCCAAAGACCTCCTCTGCAATTTCTGTTTTTGCCCAGACAACAGAAAGAAAATACAACTTTTGTTAGGTGTTTTGCACAACATAGACTACTCTTAAATAGTTTCTCTTTTTTAATGTGATACGTGAACCACAAAAATATGTAGGAAAGCAAGTATCTAGTACCTAGGTGTTCCTAAACTCACATAATAAAGAACTCTCAATAAATGGTATATTACATGCTGTTCATACTCACTCAGTCACTATGAGATTCATTTTCTGTATTTTGTAAAAAACCTGGTTCATCCTGCTGCTCTCTATCTTCACCTTCTGTTCATGTCCCCAATTCAGCTAGGGATTTTGCAGCTGTGTTGGCAACTCTGCACACGCTCAGTGTTCAGTGATTTTCTATGCTGAGCATTTCCTTCCCATCACATCTGAGCAGCCCATGTGACAAACATGTGGGCATATATACACTGGTAAATGACAACCCATTCCCTCCCTCCTGCTCCATGCCCACTAACCAGCTAAACACAATGGCGGTGGGATATTACATCTTGATTGATGGAGGCCTCACCTCCCTGTTATTCAAAAACACAGCCTTGAGGTACGTGACACAGCCTGTGACTGACAGAAATCTACCCACACCATGTTATTTCCATGAAATAATAACCATTTGATTTCAAGTATATATTTGTATGCCAGTTTAAAACAGTTTATTCATATTATTTATTTATTTTTACTCTGTATTCCAAAGGTTTGCTCACAGAAACATAGAAAAGTGACGGCAGAAAAAGACTGAGTAGTCCATCGAGTCTGCCCCTTTTTATTTATTTATTTTTATTTTTATTTTTCACATTAACCGTGTTGTCTGACTATAGATTTTTGTTTATCCCAAGCATGTTTGAAGCTATTTACTGTTGACTGTCTCACAACCTCTGTTGGTAGTTTATTTCAATCATCAACCACCCTTTCAGTAAAATAATACTTTCTAAGATTAGTTTTGAACTTCCCTCCAGTTAGTTTGAGGTCCCCGTGTTCTTGATTTTGATTTCATATTAAAAAGACTGCCCTCCTGAACCTTATTCACCCCCTTGATGTATTTAAATGTTTCAATCATGTCTCCCCTCTCCCTTCTTTCCTCCAGACTGTACAAGGTTGCTTTTATTTTGAACATGTGACCAGCAGCAGAGGACTAAAAGCTCCTCCTGCTTATGTTTCCCTGCAGACAGGCTGTGAAAGATCGGAGTCATGTGACAGCTGTGTGTTTAGTATTATTTTAATGTTCTGTTTTGCATGCTTTGTTATTTCTATGACAAACGCTATATTGTGGGGTTTTCCTCTTGTAGACTCTGTCATCTATTGAGTTACAGTATTCCAGAAGGTTGTGTCCAAATTGCAGCTATGGACGAACCTTACATATTTCCTTTTCTGAAGCTACTCTCAGCTTGCTTTTACCCCACTATTTCTCTTTCTGTTCATACCATTGATGTCTTTACCTGTCCCCATTGACTGCTGTGCTCCACCCATGAATCAAGTCAGAGGAGAGATGGACATGCATGGAACTATCTGTAAACTAAGTAGGGGGACCTATGACTGATATCTTCCGTAGAGAGCATATAATGCTCATATTATTATACAGTCTTGTTTTCTTAAGTACATTTTTTTAAGTAATTTGGCTCATTCCCTCCAATAGCACCATTCCTTTCTGCTATAATACATATCCAAAAAAATATATAAAAAAAATGTATTCATCAGTTTAGGTCCACATGTATTCTTCTACATATGTTTGTTAAAAAAAAAGGCATATATTGATTGATTTGCACAAATGTTATAGCATCTACAAAATAGGGGATAACTTTATGGACTTTTTTTTTTTTTCATGTTTTTACTGGTAAGTGCCTTTGTACCTGAACCCTGAATCCAGGGAGGTACTAACTAAAGGAGCAGTACTGGAAACTTCAGTCATTAAAAATTCCTCCCACTGGCCAGTGTACTATTAAACGTTGAGGCCCAAAGTTCCCGTGTGGGAGCACTCGGGTTTATTTGGACAATACTGTACAGTTGTATCCCAAAAGAAGGTGATATTGTCCTTTTAAAAAGTAAGTTGTGGCCAGCAACCTCTCACCATCACGCAGTCTGTGAACTAGATGGTGAACTAGATAGCAATGTTATGGCCTATGGCCTCTCACCACCATGCAGTCTGTGAACTAGATAGTGAACTAGATAGCAATGTTATGGCCTATGGCCTCTCACCACCATGCAGTCTGAGAACTAGATAGTGAACTAGATAGCAATGTTATGGCCTATGGCCTCTCACCACCATGCAGTCTGAGTACAAGATAGTGAACTAGATAGCAATGTTATGGCCTATGGCCTCTCACCACCATGCAGTCTGTGAACTAGATAGTGAACTAGATAGCAATGTTATGGCCTATGGCCTATGGCCTCTCACCACCTTGCAGTCTGTGAACTGGATAATGAAGTTGTGGCCTATCGCCACTTTGCAGTCTGTAATTAAGCCCCCTTCTGCTCTCCTGATATCAGGAACTGGAGATGTTGGCAGCAACTTAGGACCATGTAGTGACAATCTCTCTCAGAACCTGGCTTGCTGGAGAACTGTCTCCTGGGGACTACATCCTCCATAGTTCCTGGGTGGCTCCCAGCAGTCTGCTTTATCTCCCAGGCTGCACATCAGCCAATTACAGTGTCCTCTGCTGTCTTAGGCAGTTTGTAGCTGCATTATTAGAATGACAGCCTCGTACGTGCAGCAACAGCAGGCAGGAGCGCCATGGACTCGGGGCTACATATATAACTTATTTAGAACAAAGACACCAGGCTAAAAGGATGGTTAGATGTGCAAAAAATATTCTACTGCACTCAGGCATCTCTGCTGACAAGCTCATCCCAAATATGAATGGCTGGGTCATTTGACCATGGAGCACGGCAGAGGAGGTGCACTGTAGTCAAACCTGACTGATGACTACAGTGAGTGAAAAAAGTATTTGATCCCCTGCTGATTTTGTACATTTGCTCACTGACAAAGAAATGTTCAGTCTATAATTTTAATGGTAGGTTTATTTTAACAGTGAGAGACAGAATAACAACAAAAATATCCAGGAAAAATGCATTTCAAAAAAATTATAAATTGATTTGCATTTTAATGAGCGAAATAAGTATTTGATCCCATATCAGTCAGCAAGATTTCTGGCTCCCAGGTGTCTTCTATACAGGTAACAAGCTGAGACTATAAGCACTCTCTTAAAGGGAGTGCTCCTAATCTCAGCTTGTTACCTGTATAAAAGATACCTGTCCACAGAAGCAATAAATGAATCAGATTCCAATCTCTCCACCATGGCCAAGACCAAAGAGCTGTCTAAGGATGTCAGGGACAAGATTGCAGACATACACAAGGCTGGAATGGGCTACAAGACCATCGCCAAAGAGCTTGGTGAGAGGATGACAGTTGGTGCAATTATTCGCAAATGGAAGAAACACAAAATAACTGTCAATTTACCTAGGTCTGGGGCTCCATGCAAGATCTCACCTCATAGAGTTTTAGTGACCATGAGAACGGTGAGGAATCAGCCCAGAACCACACAGGAGAATCTTGTCAATGATCTCAAGGCAGCTGGGACCATAGTCACCAAGAAAACAATTGGTAACACACTACACCGTGAAGTATTGAAATCCTGCAGGTCCCTCTGCTCAAGAAAACACATGTATAGTCCCGTCTGAAGTTTGCTAATGAACATCTGAATAATTCAGAGGACAACTGGGTGAAAATGTTGTGGTCAGATGAGACCAAAATCAAGCTCTTTGGCATCAACTAAACTCGCTGTGTTTGGAAGAAGAGGAATGCTGTCTATGACCCCAAAAACACCATCCCTAACGTCAAACATGGAGGTGGAAACATTATGCTTTGGGGGTGTTTTTCTGCTAAGGGCACAGGACAGCTTCACCACATCAAAGGGACAATGGACGGGGCCATGCACTGTCAATCATGGGTGAGAATCTCCTTCATTCAGCCAGGGCATTGAAAATGGGTCGTGGATGGGTATTCCAGCTGAAAATGACCCAAAACACATGGCCAAGGCAACAAAGGAGTGGCTCAAGAAGAAGCACACTAAGGTCCTGGAGTGGCCTAGACAGTCTCCAGACCTTAATCCCATAGAAAATATGTGGAGGGCGCTAAAGTTTTGAGTTACCAAACGTCAGCCTCGAAACCTTAATGACTTGGAGAGGATCTGCAAAGAGGAGTGGGACAAAATCCCTCCTGTGCAAACCTGGTGGCCAACTACAAGAAACGTCTGACCTCTGTGATTGCCAACAAGGGTTTTGCCACCAAGTACTTAGTCAAATTTTGGCTCAGGGCAAAATTTGATCTGTGGGCTTTATCCTGTTCAGTGTCCATCAATGCACAACGGAACCGGTACACAAAACCCAGTAAAAGTCGACCTTATGGGTAGGTGCTGGGTAAAAGTTACGGGACCGACTTACTTCCTCTAAGAG
>BLSH010266345.1:565470-590125 GCA_018402905.1 Glandirana rugosa
CCGACGTAAATACCCGTGACTTGTACGACGTAACTACCCGTGACTTGTCCGATGTAACTACCCGTGACTTGTCCGACTCGACTACCCGTGACTTGTCTGACGTAACTACCCGTGACTTGTACGACATAACTACCAACCTGTTCAGTGCCCATCAGCTCAGCCTGTTCAGTGCCCATAAACGCAGCCTGTTCAGTGCCCATCAGTGCAGCCTGTTCAGTGCCCATCAGCTCAGCCTGTTCAGTGCCCATCAGCTCAGCCTGTTCAGTGTCCATCAATGCAGCCTGTTCAGTGCCCATCAGCTCAGCCTGTTTAGTGCCCATCAATGTAGCCTGTTCAGTGCCCATCAATACAGCATGTTCAGTGCCCATCAATGCAGTCTGTTCAGTGCCCATCAGCTCAGCCTGTTCAGTGCCCATCAATGTAGCCTGTTCAGTGCCCATCAATGCAGCATGTTCAGTGCCCATAAATGCAGCCCGTTTAGTGCCCAACAGCTCAGCCTGTTTAGTGCTCAGCAGCTCAGCCTGTTCAGTGCCCAGTAGCTCAGCCTGTTCAGTGCCCATAAATGCAGTATGTTCAGTGCCCAGAAGCTCACCCTGTTCAGTGCCCATCAAAGCAGCCTGTTCAGTGCCCATCAATGCAGCCTGTTCAGTGCCCATCAAAGCAGCCTGTTCAGTGCCCATCAATGCAGCCTGTTCAGTGCCCATCAGCTCAGTCTCACCAGTGTTCATCAAGTCAGCCTCACCAGTGCCCATCAATGCAACCTGTTCAGTGACCATAAATGCAGCCTCTTCAGTGCCCATCAGCTCAGCCTGTTCGGTGCCCATCAATGCAGCCCGTTCAGTGCCCATCAATGCAGCCTGTTCAGTGCCCTCAATGCAGCCTCTTTAGTGCCCAGCAGCTCAGCCTGTTCAGTGCCCATCAATGCAGCCTGCTTAGTGCCCATCAATGCAGCATTATCAGTGCCCATAAATGCAGCTTGTTTAGTGCCCATCAGCTCAGCCTGTTTAGTGCCCAGAAGCTCAGAGTGTTCAGTGCCTAGTAGCTCAGCCTGTTCAGTGATCATAAATGTAGTCTGTTCAGTGCCCAGCAGCTCAGCCTGTTCAGTGCCCATCAATGCAGCCTGTTCAGTGCCCATCAAAGCAGCCTGTTCAGTGCCCACCAATGCAGCCTCTTCAGTGCCCATCAGCTCAGCCAGTTCAATGTCCATCAATGCAGTCTGTTCAGTGCCCATCAGCCCATCCTGTTCAGTGCCCATAAATGCAGCCTGTTCAGTGCCCATCAGCTCAGCCTGTTCAGTTCCCATCAATGCAACCAGTTCAGTGCCCATTGGCTCAACCTGTTCAGTGCCCATTAGCTGAGCCTGTTCAGTGCATATCAATGCAGCCTGTTCAGTGCCCATCAGACCATCCTGTTCAGTGCCCATAAATGCAGCCTTTACAGTGCCCATTAGCTCAGCCTGTTCAGTTCCCATCAATGCAACCAGTTCAGTGATCATTAATGCAGCCTGTTCAGTGCTCATAAATGCAGCCTGTTCAGTGCCCACAAATGCAGCCTGTACAGTGCCCATAAATGCAGCTTGTTCAGTGCCCATCCGCTCAGCCTGTTCATTGCCCATTTATGCAGCCTGTTCAGTGCCCATCAGCTCAGCCTGTTCAGTGCCCATCAATGCAGCCTGTTCAGTGCCCATCAGCGCAGCCTGTTCAGTGCCCATAAATGCAGCCTGTTCAGTGCCCATAAATGCTCCTATGATAGACGTCGCCAGTGTGCTGCCTAATAAGAACTGGGAAATGAGGTGGGACTTTGTCTGACAGCCGGGTAAGCTCTGTATAATCCAAAGCCCCCCCCCCCTGGGGCGCTGCTGCACTGGATCTTCACAGGCCAGCCCAGGCAAAAATAGAGTAGGGCAGGGGTAGGCAACCTTTCAGAGGTTGAGATCTCCCTGGACAACATGGAGAAATTCAAAGATCCCTGGGGGAAAGGGGAACAAAATAACTAACAAGCTCCCAATAAAAACACAGCATAGAGTCCTGTACACCCTCCCCCCACTCCCACTAGTGTCCTCCACTCACCCTTTACATCATTGCATTACTCTGACAATAGTGTCCTCTGTCTCCACACAGTAGTTTTCCTTCCCCCCTCCCACAGTAGGGACCTCTGCCCCCATAGAATAGTGTCCTCTGCCTCCCCATAGCAGTGTCCTGACCCCTTTTACATCACAACCCCCCCACTTTAGTTTCCTCTGCCCCCCTCCACCCTGCAGTAGGGTCCTCTGCCCCTCCTAATTTTGCAGTGTCCTGTGCCCCCCCACAAAGCAGTGTCCTCTGTCCCCTTCACACACCCCGGCTGTAGTGTCCCCTGCCCCCATGCAATGTCCCCTGACCCCTTCACACCCTCACCCACTGTAGTGTCCTCTGTCCCCTTTACCCCCCCATGTAATGCCCCCTGTCCCCTTTACTCCCCCCCCCCCACAGTAGTGTCCTCTGGCCCCCCATGCAATCTCCCCCGTCCCCTAAACACACACACACCCCCCACTGTAGTTAGTGTCCTCTGTGTCCCCCCATGGAGTTTCCTCTGTCGCCTTTACCCCCCCAATCTTGCTGTAATGTTCTCTACCCTACCAGTGTAATGTCTTCTGTCCTTTTCACTCACACCCCCTTTTAGTGTCCTCTGTCCCCTTCACCCCTCCCTCCCCTCAACTGTAGTGTCCTCTGTCCCCTTCACACTAGTTTGTAGGTAGTACTTTCCTACCTTACACTGGTGTAATAGCAGAGCAGAGAACAGGAGCAGTCACAGTAATGGATAGAGGGAGGGGGCGGGATCTGACATAGTCAACATTTTACATTAACAAGTTGGTGATTGATTGCTAGAACTGCCCTGCAACCAATCACCTGCTGGTTAATGTTGACTCAGATCCCGCCCTCTATCCATTATTGTGACTTCTCCCGATCCCCACGTTGCAGTAAAGAGGAGAGCGGCGGCAGCAGCTGGGGGAAGGTCTGTATGTGGAGCTGTGTTCCCTGATCAAACCACGGGTACCCACAGTCGACAGGACAATCATGATCAGCGGCTTGCTGACACGCCGGAGTAGGGAGACCAGACATCCCTGGCCATGCACAGCGGGAATGAAACCAGGGATTTCTGTTCATTCTTACTTAACCACTTCAGCCCCGGAAGGATTTACCCCCTTCCTGACTAGAGCACCTTTTGCCTGTGTCGTTTTAACTGACAATTGCGCGGTCATGCAACATTGTACCCAAACGAAATCAACGTCCTTTTTTTCCCACAAATAGAGCTTTCTTTGGTGGTATTTGATCACCTCTGTGGTTTTTATTTTTTGCGCTATAAACAAACAAAGAGCGACAATTTTGAAAAAAAACATTTTTTTTTTAAATTTTTGCTCTAACGCATATCCCAAAAAAATAATAATAATAAAAAAAATGATTCCTCAGTTTAGGCTGATATATATTCTTCTACATATTTTTTGTAAAATAAATTGCAATAGGCGTATATTGATTGGGTTGCTTAAAAGTTTTTGCGTTTAAAAACTTTGGGAATAGATTTATGGCATTTTTATTATTATTATATTTTTACTAGTAATGGAGGTGATCTGCAATTTTTAGCGGGGCTGCGATATTGCGGCGGACAGATCGGACACTTTTGGCACTTTTTTGGGACCATTGACATTTATACAGCGATCAGAGCTACAAATAACCACTGTATAAATGTCACTGGCAGGGAAGGGGTTAACACTAGGGGGCGATCAAGGGGTTAAGTGTTCCCTAGGTAGGTGTTTCTAACTGTGGGGGGACTGTAGTGACTGGGGGTGGAGAGAGAAGGCTGCTCCCGATCACTGAGAGTAGCAAATCTCTCTCCACTTCCCTGTTAGAACGAAGATCTGTTTGTTTATATGAAAGGATTCCCATTCGTAGCCTCCTTAGCGGTATTCCCAAGTATGGCTCTGGGTTAATTTTCATTACCAAAAGTGGTAACCCACCCAAAGCCACACTCGGGATCGCATCGCTGGATCCAAGCAAAGTTACTTACCTTGTCTCCAGGATCCTGCATCCTGCATCTCTCCACACCTAGCCAATGTCCCCCGCTGTGTCCACCGGTGGAATCTTCGCCAGATGCCTCTGGGTTCCGGGCTCCGTTCCCTGCAAGCATCACATCACATGGGGACGGAGCCTGGCAGAAAATTCAAAAATTGAAACACACACAACACATATAGTACATTGTAATCTGTAAGATTACATTACTGTATCAAATAATTTCACATCCCCTTTGTCCCTAGGGCTTTGTCCAGTGCCCTGCATGAACTTTTATATTATATATGCCATTCTTTCTGCCTGGAAACATGAGAATGTCCATAGCAACCAAAAAGCGTCCCTTTACGTCAAAAGTGGTTTTTGATCAGCTAGAAAAAAAGCGATAGTAAATAAGAATCATTTGCAGAATTGAGTGATACTGATTTGTGGGGAAATTTGTCATCAGACACTGAAAGTGACGACAGCGACAATTCTGCAACTGAGCAAATTTCAGTGTTTTGATTTGATTACATTATTGAATACATTTTATTATTATTATTATATTATTATTTTATTATATTAATAGTTTTAATAATTATTTATAGTTATTTATTATATTATAATTTATTGTTTCAAACTTTATCATGCCCGGGATGTCTATTAGACGCTTGTTCGGGCAGATTTAAGTGAGTTATTCCTAAGAATTACAGGCCTACAATATAAAACACCAAATTTCTATGCGGAAAAAATGTACCGCTTTGAGACGCAAAAATCTGACATAATCATACCGCCAGCAAGGTTAAAGCGCCGCCAAACATCTAAGATGGAGGCTGGTCGGCAAGTGGTTAATGTAGCTCCGTGCTAATTAATACATCATTAAATATATATTTTTAAATGCAGGCAGAAACTACCTGACTTGGTTGGTATCAGTGTCTTGCAGGTGGCTCTGGCTAATCCTGTCTTGGTGGCTTTATAAATCCATCTTACTTTTAACAAGATTGCTTAACATCCTATGGAGTTGATTTACTAAAGGCAAATAGAATGTTCCCTTTGCAAAAAAGCAGTTGCACTCTGCAAGAGCAGTTGCTCCAAAGCTTAGTAAACGAGCAGAAGCTCTGCTGACCACCATCATCCAATCATGTGCAAGCAAAAATGCTGTCTCTTTTTATTTTCCTTGATCATGATTGGGTAATCTTTGCAAAATGAAGCTTTACTTCATTTACTAAGCTCTGGAGCAACTGCACTTGCAGAGTGCAACTGTCTATTTGCCTTTAGTAAATCAACTCCTATATGTTGAAAGGACTTTCAGTTTTTTATATTATCACATATTTATTTTGGGACTGTGCACTGTATTATTTGATTGATTCATTTTATCACAGAAATGAGTTTTGCATTATAGTGAACCATTCATTTTGCAAGCGCTGCTTTAACACACATAGTAATTAATCTTGTGAAATATTTGGAGGATTTGCAAAAATTACTGTTTTGGGACAGCAGCTGTATAAAGTTACACAGGTGGCGCAAGTGTTTTAACTATAGTAGAGTAAAGCTTTACCTCATTTACTAAGCTGTGGAGCAACTACACTTGCAGAGGGCAACTGCACTTTGCAAAAAGCAGTCTACTGTATTTGCCTTTAGTAAATCAACCCCATAGTTTAGGGTGAATGTTCGCTTTAGGTCTCCACAAACCAGAGACTGCCTTAGATAGGCTTCAAATGAATCTGTAAACATTCTGTTTTTAGGCTTCATTCACAGCTCTGTAGATGCAATACACCCTTTTTTTCAGTTTTTTTGCAGGTTGCATTTAGGGCAGCCTATTCATTTCAATACTCCACATAGAAATTGCACAAAAGAAATGAATGATGTTGCACCCGTTCCTGTATCGCACAAATGTGAGCCTAAGCTTTCTGTGCCACAAAATAGTAAACCTAGGCTTCCAAGCAACTAGAGTTGAGCGAACACCTGGATGTTCGGGTTCGGCGGGTTCAGCCGAACTTCGCAGAAAAGTTCAGGTTCGGTACTGAAAGTTATCCGAACTTTACCCCGGACCCCGAACCCCATTGCAGTCAATGGGGACCCAAACTTTTCGGCACAAAAATTACTGTAAAAAAGTCCTGGAAAGTGCTAGAGGGCTGCAAAAGGAAGAAACATGGGAGATGTTATTAGATCTGCGATCTGTCCCTCAAAGCAGCAGTAATCTCTACCTAGTCCAGTATCAGATCGTTCTGTAATCAGATTGTTCTGTAATGCAGGATGAGAGATCGTTCTGTAATCAGATCGTTCTGTAATGCAGGATGAGAGATCGTTCTGTAATCAGATTGTTCTGTAATGCAGGATGAGAGATCGTTCTGTAATCAGATTGTTCTGTAATGCAGGATGAAAGATCATTCTGTAATCAGATCGTTCTGTAATGCAGGATGAGAGAACGTTCTGTAATCAGATCTTTCTGTAATGCAGGATGAGATCGTTCTGTAATCAGATCGTTCTGTAATGCAGGATGAGAGAACGTTCTGTAATCAGATCTTTCTGTAATGCAGGATGAAAGATCGTTCTGTAATCAGATCTTTCTGTAATGCAGGATGAGAGATCGTTCTGTAATGCAGGATGAGAGATCGTTCTGTAATCAGATCGTTCTGTAATGCAGGATGAGAGATCGTTCTGTAATCAGATCGTTCTTTAATGCAGGATGAGAGATCGTTCTGTAATGCAGGATGAGAGATCGTTCTGTAATCAGATTGTTCTGTAATGCAGGATGAGAGATCGTTCTGTAATCAGATCGTTCTGTAATGCAGGATGAGATGTTATAGATCTACAATCTGTCCCTCAAAGCAGTAGTAGTAATCTCTACCTAGTTATTAGATCTACAATCTGTCCCTCACAGCAGTAGTAGTAATCTCTACCTAGTTATTAGATCTACAATCTGTCCCTCACAGCAGTAGTAGTAATCTCTACCTAGTTATTAGATCTACAATCTGTTCCTCACAGCAGTAGTAGTAATCTCTACCTAGTTATTAGATCTGCAATCTGTCCCTCACAGCGCCGGCAGCATCCTCTCCCTACACTAACCTGAGAGCATGTGACATGCAGCATTGTGACTCCAGCCTCATATAGAGGCTGGGTCACATGATGCACTGGCTTCTAGGGAAAACCAGTGAAACGCTTGTTGATTGGCTGCCCTGCAGCTATTCAACATGCGTGATAAAATACCAGAACCCAGAACCCAAACCCGAACGTTTTTCTCAAACGTTCGGGTTCGGTACACGGACACCCGAAAGTTCGGTACGAACCCGAACTTTACAGTTCGGGTTCGCTCAACTCTACAAGCAACCTTTTATATACAAATCTGTATGTAAATATTTTCAGGTAAAATGTGAAATGTAAACTTTGTATAAAAAAATTCTAAATGTTTGCAAATAAATTCTAGCTTTCCTTTAAGGCTCCATGCACATTGAGCATTAAAAAAAGTTCTGTAAAAACGTCAGTAGATTTGTCGTGAGTTTTTCAGCTTTTATCAGCAGGTTTTTTTCAGCGTTTTGCGCGTCAGCGTTTTTGAGCGTTTTTGGGCATCATCGGTTTTGAGCGTTTTTGAGCGTTTTAGCCTTCAGCTTTTTTGGGGTCAGAAGAACGACTCTTTTTTAGGGCATTCGGACAACAGCCCATCAACACTACTGCTGATAAACGACAATAAACGTCCATGTGTGCATGGACACATAGGATAACATAGAGGGGCGTTTATGGGCTGTTAAAAAAAAACGCCCAAATGCCCCAAAACGATCGTTTATCAGCTTCAGTGTGCATGGAGCCTAACAAAGCAAAATTATGGCCTGAAGGGAATTTTGGAAACAAATAAGAATGCCTTTAATATTTTAAATACTTTTGTCATTGCAGTGCATTTATGCTTCTCATCAACAGGAAAGAATCTTGTATAATATTGTTCATATAGAAAGTGGACTGGTTTTTGCCTTAACCACTTGCCGACCGGCGTCTGACGGTGACAAAGTGGCTCGATATCGCAAACCGCCGTCATATGACTGCGGCTGCGATATCTCGCACTGTGAGCGCACGCGCGCCACCGGAGGCGCGCTCGCGCGCTCACTGTGTTTCGGGGGGGCAGGGAGCAGCTAGGGCGGTCTCGTTAGCCGCCGGCTACCCGCGATGTCCGCTCCCACAGTGAAAGGATGGAGGTCCGTGTAAGTAAACACGGATCTCCGTTCTGTTAGAGGGGGAAAGGGCTGTAATCACAGGCTTCCTGTATATGGAAGCCATGATCAGTCCCTTCCCCCAGCCAGCCCAGCCCACATACAGTTACAACATGCCTAGGGAACACAGTTAACCCTTAGAGCGCCCCCTCCAGGTTAACCCCTTCACTGCCAATGGCATTCACACAGTAATCAGTGCATTTTTATAGCACTGATCGCTGTATAAATGCCAATGGGCCCAAAAAAGTGTCAAAATGGTCTGACATGTCCGCCGCAATATCGTAGTACCGCTAAAAATCCCAGATCGCCGCCATTACTAGTAAAAAATAAAAAAAATAAATAAAAACCCCAGAAACGAATTCTCATCATCCGTAAACGTGGAAACTTTTGCGCAAACCAGTCAATAAGCGTAGATTGCAATTTTTTTTTACCAAAAATATGAGGAGGAATATAAATTGGCCAAAACCGATGGAAAAAAATGTTTTTTTATATATTTTTTTGGATTTGTATTTTAGCAAAAAGTAAGAAATTTGTTTTTTTTTTTGCTAAATTTTCTCTCTTCTTTTATTTATAGCAGTGATCAGAAATTACGCAGAGGTGATCAAATACCACCAAAAGAAAGCTCTATTTGTGGGAAAAAAAGGACACAAATTTTGTTTGGGTACAACGTTGCACGCCCGTGCAATTGTCAGTTAAAGCGATGCAGTGCCGAATCGCAAAAAGTGCTCTGGTCCTAAAGTGGGAAATCCTTCCGGGGCTGAAGTGGTTAATTTGACCGTACATTTGCTGTTGATGAAATCCAGCCAAATCTGCAGTTTTGTTCTTTGAGCTGTGTATGTATGCAGACATAACCGAGGTCCCCCACTCACTGCCATGATTGGTTATTCCTATTCTTACGCATGCTTCCCCTCGACCCCTTGATGCAATCCACCTCAAATTTTTAAAATGTTATTAAATAAAAATAAAAGTGTATAAAGATACTTAACTTTAAACTTCAGGTAGATATAAAATACATTAATATGTTCAGCTCTGTAATCAATAATACATCATTAACTGTACTGTTTGAGTACACACAGTGTAAGTATCGAAATTTGACTTGGCATTAGCCTCTTGCAGTCTACATCAGAACACAGAAGGGCAGGGAGAAAAAGCACAAGTGGCAATCCGGTGTGCTGCAGTGAAGGGGGCATGCTGACAGAAGGAGAGAGCAGAGTGAATAGAGATAAGCTTATCTGTGTGCTGCTTCTGCTTTCACTGTCTACTCACAGGATTGGGTTAGGAAGGGGACCTGCATGTGAAACTGAAACTGTAGCAGATAAAAGTCTGGTACCCTCTCATGTTAGACAGGACAGTACTGTGCTGTGGCCAGTGCTCTCCTGTACCTATAGGCATGCTGGGGAAGCAGGCTTAGGGTGGCCGACACCAACAGACTGAACAAACAGATTAGCAAGGCCAGTGGTGTTGTTGGATCAGAGCTAAAGTCTTTAACCATTTGCCGACCAGCCACTGTCGTTATATGGCGGCAGGTCGGCGCGTTCCTGTGAATCGCCTTAGCTGTACGGCTGTCCTTTAAAAGGCTGTAGCAGGTGCTAGCACCCACTGCACGTGGCTGGGGGGCTGCGATGTCTGCCGGCTACCCACGATCCCTCCTCACAGAGCCAGAATGGGGATCTGTTCATGTAAACAAATGGATCTCCATTGTGACAGGGAAGTAGAGAGAGATCTGCTGTTCCCAGTGATCGGGAACAGCATTCTCTCTCTACCCCCAGTCACTACACTCCCTCCACAGTTAGAAACACCTCCCTAGGGAACACTTAACCCTTTGATCACCCCCTGGTGTTAACTCCTTCACTGCCAATGACATTTATACAGTAATCAGTGGCTATTTTTAGCTCTGACCGCTTTATAAATGTCAGTGATCCCAAAAAAGTGTCAAAAGTGTCCAATCTGTCTGCGGAAATGTCGCAGTCCTGCTAAATATCGCTGATCACCGCCATTACTAGTAAAAAAAAATAATAATAATAAAAATGCCATAAAAATGCCCTATTTTGTAGACGCTATAATTTTTGGGCAAACCAATCAATATACACTTATCGCAATTTTTTTTTTTACCGAAAATATGTAAAAGAATACATATCAGCCTAAACTGAGGAAGAAATGTGTTTTTGAAATTTTTTTTGGATATGTATTATAGCAAAAAGTAAACATTTTTTTTCTCCGACTTAGAAAAAGGTTCCTGCACTATTTTCAGGGCGACCTCAGCGCGACTTGCATTGACTTCTATGGGTAAAAGTCTCCTTGCAAGCCGCACTGAGGTCGCCTCGAGCGGGGCGACTTGCTTCATCCTGCAAGTCGCGCCGCTCAAGTGTGAACCGGCTCTGATACACACACACTAATTACAAGCAAACAGATCACAGGTGAGGATGGTTACCTTTAATAGCCATTCAAACCCCTTTGTGTCAACTTGTGTGCATGTTATCAGGCCAAAATCACCAGGGTATGTAAACTTTTTGATCAGGGTTTGGCAGAGAGGGGTGGCATTGAGAATGAATGGGAGCCCAGCATGTCTGAAATGAAGTAACGCAGGTTGGCTGTGGGTGGTTGCAGGTTCAGGAACAGGTAAGATTTATACTCTGTCCCACAACTGCAACCACCCACACAAGTGTGAACCTAGCCATAAGAGTGAGTTAAAAGTATTAAATATACAGTATCTTACAAAAGTGAGTACACCCCTCACATTTTTGTAAATATTTTATTATATCTTTTCATGTGACAACACTGAAGAAATGA
The DNA here is from genome assembly GCA_018402905.1 of Glandirana rugosa. Lineage (NCBI taxonomy): Eukaryota > Metazoa > Chordata > Amphibia > Anura > Ranidae > Glandirana > Glandirana rugosa. The sequence continues at coordinate 576,485 of BLSH010266345.1, forward strand.
CACTTTGCTACAATGTAAAGTAGTGAGTGTACAGCTTGTATAACAATGTAAATTTGGTGCCCCCTCAAAATAACTCAACACACAGACATTAATGTCTAAATTGCTGGCAACAAAAGTAAGTACAGCGCTAAGTGAAAATGTCCAAATTGGGCCCAATTATCCATTTTCCTTCCCAGTGTGACTTGTTAGCATTACAAGGTCTCGGTGTGAATGGGGAGCAGGTGTGTTAAATTTGTTGTTATTGCTCTGACTCTCTCATACTGGTCACTGGGTGTTCAACATGGCACCTCATGGCAAAGAACTCTTTGAGGGTCTGAAAAAAATAATGTTTGCTCTACATAAAGATGACCTAGTCTATAAGAAGATTGCCAAGACCCTAAAACTGAGCTGCAGCATGGTAGCCAAGACCATACTGTGGTTTAACAGGACAGAACAAGCCTTGCCAAGGTCGACCATAGAAGTTGAGGGCACGTGCTCAGAGTCATATCCAGAGGTTGTCTTTGGGAAATAGACTGTGAATGCTGCCAGCATTCCTGCAGAGGTTGAAGGGATGTGGGGTCAGCCTGTCAGTTTGCAGACCATATGTCGCACACTGCATCAAATTGGTCTACATGGCTGTTGTCCCAGAAGGAAGCCTCTTCTAAAGATGGTGCACAAGACAACCCGCAAACAGTTTGTTGAAGACAAGCAATCTAAGGGCACGGATTACTGGAATCATGTGCTGTGGTCTGATGAGACCAATAAACTTATTTGGCTCAAATGGTGTTAAGCTTGTGTGGCGGCAACAAGTGTGTCTTGCCTACAGTCAATCATGGTGGTGGGAATGTCATGGTCTGGGGCTGCATGAGTGCTGCCTGCACTGGGGAGCTACAGTTCATTGAGGGAACCATGAATGCCAACATGTACTGTGACATACTGAAGCAGAGCATGATCCCCTCCCTTCGGAGACTGGGCTGCAGGGCGGTATTCCAACATGATAAAGACCCCAGACACACCTCCAAGACGACCACTGCCTTGCTAAAGAATCTCAGAGCAAAGGTGATGGACTGGCCAAGCATATCTCCAGACCTAAGCCCTATTCAGCATCAGTGGGGCATCCTCAAACAGAAGGTGGAGGAGTGCATGGTCTCTAATATCCACCAGCTCTGTGATGTCATAATGGAGGAGTGGAAGAGGACTCCAGATGCAACCTGTGAAGCTCTGGTGAACTCCATGCCCAAGAGAGTTAAGGCACACAAAATATTGACACTTTGGGCCCAATTTGGACAGTATCACTTAGGGGTGTACTCACTTTTGTTGCCACGGGTTTGGCAATTAATTGCTGTGCGTTGAGTTATTTTGAGGGGGCAGCAAATTTACACTGTTATACAAGCTATACACTCACTACTTTACATTGTAGCAAATTTATGAAAGAACCTTTCATATGTGGAAACCCCACATGAAAGGGAAAAAAGTGGACTTTATGGGCACACACGAGACCAAGCTAAAGAAAAAACTGTATAAAAATTATATATTATTAGTATACCGCTAAAAACAGTAATGATGGGATGCTCCTAACACAGAAGAGCATATCCTTTGGAATGTATAAACAGTCTATTGGGATAATCAAAACAGTAAAATTCATAATGATACAGAGTACCCAGAGAACATTGTATACAGTACAGTCGTGTGAGGTTGACGCATTTTGCTGGAAAGCTTCATCTGGACCTTTTCCCAAGCGACTGTAGGTGAACAACATTTGCAAATTATATCTCAATATTGCATTTTGATAAACAAAGTAATCAAATGAGCACTAGAACATAATGTGATGTCGTCGTGGAGGAGTGGAAGAGGACTCCAGATGGAACCTGTGAAGCTCTGGTGAACTCCATGCCCAAGAGAGTTAAGGCACACAAAATATTGACACTTTGCGCCCAATTTGGACATTTTCACTTAGGGGTGTACTCACTTTTGTTGCCAGCGGTTTAGACATTAATGGCTGTGTGTTGAGTTATTTTGAGGGGACAGCAAATTTACACTGTTATACAAGCTGTACACTCAATACTTTACATTGTAGCAAAGTGTCATTTCTTCAGTGTTGTCACATGAAAAGATAGAATAAAATATTTACAAAACTGTGAGGGGTGTACTCACTTTTGTGAGATACTGTATATCTGGATCACACTTCTAATTTGTAATTGTAATTTGAATAACAATTCTTAACAGATAAACTTTATAGAGTTGCAGAGCTGAAATTATGTTATATTTCTAAGCATTTGAGTGGTGAGGAAAAATGTAGACATACTGCAGTTTTCCACATCGCATCGGATGGCACCGAAGGTCACCCCACACCAGTGCAGCCACTTGAATGGAGTGTGACTTTTTACACTCTCAATAAAGTTTAAAAAAGTAAACAGTGTGGTGCAGTGAGGCTTACCTGTAGGTAAAATGAATATCTCCTAAACCTGTACGGTTTAGGAGATATTCCCCCTCTAAGCAGCTGCGGTGTTACAGCTCATGCACCGTGTATGTTCCGGCGCATGCGCCGTGATGTCCCGGCAATAGGACCGGACTTTGCCGGAAAGACGGGTCCCGCGTGCATGCGTGGCCGGAGCCGCGTACCCGGAAGGAAGATCCCAAAGAAGATGTCCGCTCCCTCAGAGGGGACCGAGCAGCCCGGGCAGATCTTCGTTTCAAGGTGAGTATTTCATAATGAGCTAGTATGCGGTGAATACTAGCTCATTATGCTATTGTCTTGCAAGTTTTTTATTTATTTATTATTTTTTTTTAAATGGGTAGACAACCACTTTAATCTGCTTGAAGAACTAACCCTAAAGTTGGATTCCAGGAAACAGCTAAATACACTGATGAAATACATATAAAAGAGCTGTTTTACCTGCCAAATTGCTATTATTATTATACAGGATTTATATAGCGCCAACCGTTTGCACATCACTTTATAACATGAGGGCACATAATACGGTTACAATACAATTCAATACAGGAGGAATCAGAGGGCCCTGCTTGTTAGATATTACAGTCTAAAAGGAAGGGTCAAGGGATGAGCTGGTGGAGATAGTGGAAATACAGTAGGTGGAGGCAGGATATGCCTCTCTGAAGAGAAGGGTTTTCAAAGATCGCCTAAAAGTCGACAGAGTAGGAGGTAGCTGGACAGATTGTGGTTTGGAATTCCATAGGATGGGAGAGACTTAGGAAAAGTTCTGGAGGCGAGCACTGGAGGAGGTGTCAAAGGGGCTAGAGAACAGGAGGTCTTAGGAGGAATGAAGAGAACGATTTTGTTGGTATTTTGAGACTAGGCTAGTGATATAGCTGGGGGCTTGTGGATGGCTTTGTAGGGTATGGTGAGTGGTAGCCAATGAAGTTAATGGTAGAGATGGTTAGCAGACACTGAACGGCTGGTAAGGTGGATGAGTCTAAATGATTTGCATTTCTATCCATCTATTTGTGGAATTTACTCAGCTCTGCTAAACAGCACAGCTCTGTCTGGCAGGGCAGAATACCTTTTTTCCCTGCTGCAGGTAGGTAACACCTACAGGTCTTGTTCCTACCCATCATTTGGACATGGAGGTTAGCAATATATTGACTACATTAGTAGCCTTTTTGATGGCTATAGGTACCAGCGGATACTCCCAGTTGATTGATCTTTAAATTAGATTGGTTGTTCATAATTAGAAATTCCAAGTACCTGTAGTTATCTATGCCAAGTTTGGATCAATGAACATGGCATCTGATATGATACAAATAGCAAACAAGGAGTGGCCCCAAAGGGTGGGGATTTTAAGGGTGGATGCTAAGACAGTAGAAGAGTGTAGAAAAAAGTATATGGCGTATGTAAAAGTAGCAGAGTTTATTGGAACATAGTAAAATCACACATAATAGCATATGAGCGATGCATAAAATAAATCGCAATATACACGCGAATATCATCTAGCGGACACCCCAAGTGAGGCCCAACCAGTGATTTACAGCAATATTCCCAACATGTTTCGATGAAACAAGGGTATTATATCTTCTTCAGGGGAGAGTGTATTGCCAAATAATTCAATTCTAAGAGATAAAATGCACACATATAAATATTATGCATAATAAACAGTGTGAAGTACAAATATATGAAGATACAATGCTGCATGTGTCATAATAAAATTGGATAAGTATACAGGTGCATGCCAGCTAGAACAATAAACAAAAATAAGTATAAATATGTAACCAGTGAAAAGACTCACCCAAATGGAAGGCATTTCGTATAGAAAGAATTCTACTGATAATGCTCCCGGGATGATAGGGGAGTATCGATTGATTCAATGAGTTATAGGTCACAGGGGGGTACTGGAGTTGCTCCTGGGCGCACTTGGAGGTAATCCGGTCCGTCTTGTGTGATGCCGTTTGCTGGATCTTTTGAGATACCGGCGGAACCGCCCACACCTGCAGGGAGGGACTATTTATACCCCCCATGTTAGTATTCAGTCTTCGTTCCTATACAGGTCACCTACACATACGGATTATATTGTCCCTCTTGGCAGCCTCTATATACTATACACAGGTTAGTACTTGAGGGTTACAGGCTCTGCTATGGCATCCCGCATCCTTTTTCTTTTTGGAGCTGTTGAACATTATACGCTTATGGTAATCAAGGCCATGTATTCGTACTTTTCAGCTATTGGAGGAGTCTTGTGTCCTGGGATGTTTCCCAGCAGCATGTATTTTCGAGCAGATGTTTGGTAAAGACACCCCAATCTCCATACTTGGCTGCCTTTATTTCCATCTCCCCTTCTACCCGAGGGTAAGGAATCTGGAAGTAAGATACCATTTACTTATTTGCCTTTTATACATGTACTACGTTACGTTACTATGCTCACCCTTTGTATCCTCCCATTGTGCTTTCAGGTGCTTCTCTGTATCCCCTCATTCTTTTCTGGTCCTTGTGGAGATTTACGTTTAGCTGCAATCTGTGGCTTAAACAGTTGACCTATAACTCATTGAATCAATCGATACTCCCCTATCATCCCGGGAGCATTATCAGTAGAATTCTTTCTATGCGGAATGCCTTCCATTTGGGTGAATCTTTTCACTGGTTACATATTTATACTTATTTTTGTTTATTGTTCCAGCTGGCATGCACCTGTATACTTATCCAATTTTATTATGACACATGCAGCATTGTATCTTCATATATTTGTACTTCACACTGTTTATTATGCATAATATTTATATGTGTGCATTTTATCTCTTAGAATTGAATTATTTGGCAATACACTCTCCCCTGAAGAAGATATAATACCCTTGTTTCATCGAAACATGTTGGGAATATTGCTGTAAATCACTGGTTGGGTCTCACTTGGAGTGTCCGCCAGATGATATTCGCGTGTGTATTGCGATTTATTTCATGCATTGCTCATATGCTATTATGTGTGATTTTACTATGTTCCAATAAACTCTGCTACTTTTAAATACGCCATATACTTTTTTCTACACTCTTCTACTGTCTTAGCATCGACCCTTGAAATCCCCCCCCCCCCCCCCTTGGGACCACTCCTTGTTTGCTATTATTCATTGGGATGTGGTGGTATGTTTAATAGGGACACACTCCAGGGCTTCATTTAATTTTGTCTGATACGATGCAAAGAGCTTCACTAGTGCAAAATGTGCATGGGGAAGAATTACATAGGGGTACAATATAAATGAATTGGGGTTGCAGAATCAAATCAACATCCATAGGTACTACAGTTTATTCACAATTTACGCTAAAAAAAGCGCCTGATAAGCTCACGAAAACCTATTTCCATTAAAATCAATCAATGCTTTTACACTGGAGCAGTGCGCTGGCAGGGCGGTGAAAATAGCCCCTCTCCATTGAAATGAATGGAAAGCTCTTCAAAAACGCCTGAAAAGCTCTTCAAAAGTGCCTGAAAAGCTCTTCAAAGGGGCTCTGTGTTTTACTGGCAGTTTAGAAGCGCCTCACTGTGAAAGGGGCCTAACAGCCCAGCCCAATTCATCTTTCTGCCCCACTGAGAAATAAGACTGCTCAGTTCCCATCACGAATGTGATCTGGGTGTTTTGTTTAATTTCTAGTGTTCATGGAATCTTAAACTGAATCAGGATCACAGTACTATAAACCCGAATCAAACAATACAATCATTGATTTTAGTTTTCCCATCCATGCTGCCATTGCTGATTAAATATCACTGGGAAAATTCAGGATGGTGTTTCTTTGTATTAAAGCCTAACTATAATTATATAAGTTATAAACCCAGGCGCCCTTTTGCCCTCCACATGTAATGTATATGGGTGGGCTCTACAGTGTTGTATATGCATGACTTTTCCCCATATGTCCTAACAGGGAACCCATTTTTATGCAGACTCTCTATTATACCCTAGGAGGAAAAAACGGTTCATGCATAGTTCTGTGTATTCAACCAGTTCAAAAAGATTGAAGTAATTCCCAGGATATGTATATTTGACCATGGCTATCTGCCATTCTGAGGTCTGCACAGAAGGACCTACACTGAATGATGATGGTGAGGGGGACAGCAGGGTTTACACGTTATGTATATTATATAACCCAAGGCCATCCTTTAAAAAATTTTGACCTTAAAATATAACAGCACCTTATGTTCATTTACACTTACACTCACTGACCACTTTATTAGGTACACCTGCTCAATTGCTTGGTAACACAAATTGCTAATCAGCCAATCACATGGCAACAACTCAATGCATTTAGGCATCTAGACGTGGTGAAGACGACTTGCTGAAGTTAAAGTATTTGGTGGCACTGTGCTGCCTGATGAGGGATGTAAACAACCCTCAAGCTGGGGTAAGTATCTGATATGGTACCCTGCTTTTAAACAGAGGATGTTAGCTGCTGCCTCCACTGATATACAGTATGTCACACACATATAACCAGACACATGAGAAGATTTTGTGGGGGCGCTGCTAATTAAGGTGGTGTAAGAGCCTAAAGAGAAAGGCTTACACTGGGTCCGGATGGTGTAACTTACTAATGGTGTTGTCACTAAGGCTGTACAGTAAATTCTCTATACTCTGGGTGAATGAGAGTTCTCTCTTTGGCACTAAAGTGAAATCTGGTAAAACTGATCTAAAATAAAATAAATTAAAATAAGAATAAAAATAAATTTGAATGGGAATTAAAAAAATGTATATATAAATTAACATTGTGTCAATATATTCTTATGATAAGTGTTCCCAACATTACCAGAAACAATTATATATCACAATAATCTCAAATACAATACAAATGATAAAGTGCTTGTGCTGAAGTGATAGTTCACAAAATAGCACACTATTTTCCGAAGTAATAGGTGTATTACAATGTGCAATTGTAATAAGTAAAAGTGCTGGTGCTTGGATGGTGCAACGAAGGTCAAAGAAACACTGTGCTTTCACGTTCCAACTTTGACACATTGTTCATTTATATATTTTTTTTTTTAATTCCCATTCAAATTTATTTTTATTCTTATTTTAATTTATTTTATTTTAGATCAATTTTGCCAGATTTCAATTTAGTGCCAAAAAGAGAACTCTCATTCACCCAGAGTATAGAGAATTTACTGTACAGCCTTAGTGACAACACCATTAGCAAGTTATACCATAGGGACTCAGTGTAAGCCTTTCTCTTAAGGCTCTTACACCACCTTTATTAGCAGCGCCCCCACAAACTATCTTCTCATTTATCCGACTTGCTGAAGTCCAAACCGAGCATCACAATGGGGAAGAAAGGAAATTTAAATGACTTTGAACATGGCATGGTTGTTGGTGCCAATCTAATGGGATTTCCATGCACAACCATCTCCAGGGTTTACAGAGAATAGTCCTAAAAAGAGCAAATATCCAGTGAGTGGCAGTTGTGTGCATGAACATGCCTTGTTGAGGTCAGAGTAGAATGGGCAGACTGGATCGAGAAGATAGAAAGGCAACAGTAACTGAAATAACCACTCGTTACAACCAAGGTATGCAGAATACCATCTCTGAACGCACAACACATCAAACCTTGAAGCAGATGGGCTATAGCAGCAGAAGACCACACTAGGTGCCACTCCTGTCAGCTAAGAACAGGAAACTGAGACTACAATTCGCACAGTTGTAGATGGGGGCAGTGGCTTCCTTTTTTTGTATTACTGTTAAATTGGTTAGGCAATGCACTGACACCTTTGCAGCTATTGTGCTATTTGCTGGGCGCTCCGTGTGCCCCTGTACCTTTAAGAAGGGGTGGGATCCCTTCAGTCCATCTGCCCTCCATCTAGCCATCAGAATGCATGTGCTTCCATTGTGGAGTCACTTATAAGTCAGTGATAGGACTACATATACCAGGGTGCCTTGGCAGGGCCTGTAGCTTGTGCATGTATCTGCAAATAGTGTGCAGAGTAAAACCCTATTTTTAACGCATACTGATAGACAGGTAAATTTGGTTGTCTGCGGGCTGGTCAGTAAGTGAGCTTGGATTTTTCCTTGGTATTTTTTCTAACATATGTTGCTTTCCAATGCTACTTGCTGCAATGGCCAATTATAGGTGGGGGCAGTGGCTTCCTTTTTTGTACAATTCGCACAGGCACACCAAAATTGGACAATAGAAGATTGGAAAAACGTTGCCTGGTCTGATGAGTTTCTATGTCAGCTGCGACATTCAGATGGTAGGGTAAGAATTTGGAGTAAACAACATGAAAGCATGGATCCATCCTACCTTGTATCAACGGTTCAGGCTGGTGGTGGTGGTGTAATGGTGTGGGGGATATTTTCTTGGCACACTTTGGGTCCCTTAATACCAATTGAGCATCGTTTAAACGCCACAGCCTACCTGAGTATTGCTGTTGACCATGTCCATCCCTTTATGACTACAGTGTCCCCATCTTCTGATGGCTCCTTCCAGCAGGATAATGCACCATGTCACAAAGCTCAAATCATCTCACCACTGGTTTCTTGAACATGACAATTAATTCTCTGTACTCCAATGGCCTCCTCAGTCGCCAGATCTCAATCCAATAGAGAGCACCTTTGCGATGTGGTGAAACGTGAGATTGGCATCATGGATGTGCAGCCAATAAATCTGCAGCAACTGCATGATGCTATCATGTCACTATGGACCAAAATCTCAGGAATGTTTCTAACATCTTGTTGAATCTATGCCACAAAGAATTAAGGCAGTTCTGAAGGCAAAGGGGGGTCCAACCAGGTACTAGCAAGGTGTACCCAAAAAAGTGTCTGGTGAGTGTATATAGTAGGCCTCCCCCCTCCTAGTCTTGTACACACCTATCCCCCATGCAGCAAGATATAACTTACGATCACAAAGGCACGAAAACATTCTAAATAAGCCCCTTATGTGCTCTGCACTCCCATTCATTCCTATCTACTACTAAGTTGTAGCTTTAAAGTGCACCTGTGTTCAGACAATGGGCTGCTCAACAAGTAATAAATAGCTTTAAAACAAGCCCTCACTGACCTCCCTAGCTGATTGTAAGATGAAAAAATGTATTCTCAAAGGTCACAACAAAGAGGCTATGTTGGGTTTTAGGCCGGTTTCACACTGGTACGACTGTTGTAGGACTGTCATCTTACTTTGCCCTGCGACATCAGTCCTACACTGGTCCTAAATAGGTCCAATTTAAATGAACAGGATAAGATTTTGCTCCGACTTTGAGATAGTCTGACTTGTACTTTGACCAATCAAAACAACCCCAGTGTGACATAAATTCCTTTTCCTGCTGCTGTGATCACCATATTGGATGTCCGAAGTCAGATGGTTAGGACGAGCATCTGACTTTGATCCGACTTCAGTGAAACTGAATGGGCTGAAAACAGGCCAAAGTCAAACCAAAGTAGTGTAGGAACCTTTTCTAAAGTTGGACCAGTTAAGACCACTTTTATAGGGAACCAGTGGTTTGTACACGTCATGCGAAATGTGCTCCCTAAGGCGGAGCGTATGTTACACCAGTGTCAACCGGGCCTCAGTCGGTTTCTAACAGCTTAGAAACACCTGATGTTTGTTTACATTAATGGCCTGCCAGGCTGCTCTTATTAGAAAAAGCTAAGACTTCAATGTGAAATTTGTATACTAATATCTCCATAATGCCTATAGATACAAAGGTGAATGAGGGCTCGTGTTAAGGTGCTTTTACTGCTTGTTTATATAAGTAAATACTTTTTTTTTAAGTAAATACTTTAGTGTGCACCCTTTGGGCACAGAATCACTTTACATTGGGCCATGACACAGAGTTCTGTAACAGCTACAAACCTCTCTGTTTTTTACCGGCAATTTATACCTAGATAAAGGGGCTGATTTACTAAGGGCAAATAGACGGTGTACTTTGCAAAGTGCAGGTGCACTCTGCTAGTGCAGTTGCTCCAGAGCTTAGTAAATTATAAAAATCTTCACTTTGCAAAAAATACCCTATCACATGCAAGGAGAATAAAAAAACTGCATTTTTGCTTGCCTATGATTGGGCAATGAAAGTCAGCAGAGCTTCTGCTCATTTACTCTGAAGCAACTGCATTTGCAGAGTACACAGTCTATTTGCTTTAAGTAAATCAACTCCATGGAGTTGCTTATATACACAGATGCAATTCACTGTTGTGCCCTAGTCTCCAGCGTCTGAATTAGATAACATCAGTAGTTACTGAACCTGGCGATTGGTAGCTAGTTTCAGATGCTGCAAAACTCCAATGGCTCAGCGAATGAGCATCTAATTGCATTTGCTTTCCGTGGCACAAATCTTTTGCAGTCTGCAAATCATTTTTTCCTAACAACAAAATAGCTAAGTTGAGTGATTCTGTAACTGATTTGAATCACTGCTGTAAAATCACCAGTGTGATTGGGTGGGCCATAAGCAGAAAGCATATGTATGGAGTCTCAAGACCCGGACACTAATCTATCCTCAGACACTGGAGTTGGTTATACAAAAAGGCCACACCCAGGATGCATTTATTAGATCATAACATTTAGGAACTGTCAGTCTCACTGAGAGCATACTTACTACATTTTTATCTAATTCTACAACAAACTGGACCCCTGGGGTGGGACTTTAAAGACACTATAGACAGTATCTAAGTAAAAAATTCTGGTTTGTATTTTCATACATTAAAAAGACACATATAAAGTGTACAGAAAGGCATGGCAAAATATATATTTAAACAACACTGGAAAATTGTACACAACAGCCGAGTCGGTGATATCCTCAAACTAACATGTTTCAGAGTTGATCTCCTTCTTCAAAGGATAAGAGAGGAATCATGCATAAACATTCCAGTATATGTAAATATTCATATATATGTATTGAAGAAAGAGATCAACTCTGAAACATGTTGGGTTGAGGATATCACCAACTCAGGTGTTGGGTACAATTTTCCAGCGTTGTTTTAATATATTTTTTGCCATGCCTTTCTATACGCTTTGTATGTGTCTTTTTAATATGTGAAAATAAAAACCTGAATTTTTTACTTAGACACTATCTATAGTGCCTATAAAGTCTCATTCCAGGGGTCCATTTTGTTGTATTCAAATTAAGGGATGTTGTCACATCTATGAGTGGACATTACCAATCAATCTTTCTTTTATCTAATTATGAACAATTCCATATCCAGGAATTGTTCATAAAAAAATTAATCAGTGACCAGAGCTTTAAAATAATTTCATGGCACCATATACTCTCAATGGGAACCTTATGTCTTGCTTTTGTGCATTTAATGCAGCTTACATCCCTGCTGGTTACAGTTATATTCAAGTTTATCATTACATTTTTGAGCAGAATTATGCTAGCTCCTAACCTGCTATCTAAAGAGATCAAGTGTTTGTGGGACATAAAAAGAAGGAAATGAAAGGAGTGTTCACAGGAACATTCAGTAGGTGGCACTTAAAAAGCTTCTATGTATTTGCAGTCGCCATTAGAGAAGCAGCAGCAGAAGCTGGAGCCTGTCCATCCCTGAGCGCACACACAGGCTGAAAAGGCACTCCAGCCAAGGTACTGTGGCAAATGCAACAGCCAAGGCCCAGGCAGCAATAGACAAAAGGGGGAGGGAGAGAAAGAGAGAGGGAGAGGGAGGAAGAGATTTAGAGGCAGGGAAGCCACAGACTACAGCAAGCAGCAGCACACAGCAAATCCAAGCAGCACAAGGCAAGAGTCGTGAGCCAGGCTCACAGTGCAGCAGATTGAGCTGCAAATATCTGTCACAGAAGGGACAACCATTTACCACCCAGATCCAGATTAAAAAGGCAGCTCTGCTTGTATTATGACAGCAAAAAATTGAAGATCTCCGCTGCTGACTTGTTCCCAACCAGGTAATTCTTATGCATTTTTTTCCCAGCATCAAAGATGTATTTCCTATGCAATGCTTCTTCATTACAGTCAGTGCAACATTGTTATTTACATGGATCATAAAGTATTGAATTGGGGTCAGTAGCATCAACATCATTCAACAGATTTCTACACCTTATACATAGTCATTATTTTTAATGCACTAATGCAATTTTAGTTTAATGGCGGTATCAAGTATACATGCTTTCTGTAACAACATACTAGATTCCAGCTAAACACAGCCTTGCTAGCTTGTTTACTGATATATATATACAGTACAATATAAGTAGGATCCATTATAAAAGATATGCTGCACTGAGTATTGTGCTGATTATGCAGTCACCTGCTTCTTATGGAATTTTACATAGGCTGAGATAATTAAGACCTTTCCTGTAGATTTGTGATCTGGACCCTCTACTCTCTTTCTCCCTCTCTCTCTTTCTCTGCTGGTACAATGTATGCTCAGCAGGGCAGCAACATTAAAAGGCAAATCCATCTGAGTTGTGCGGAGGATATTTGCAGTTAATGTACTGTAATCCTGATTTAGAATCAATACTGTGCACAAGGTAAGCAATTAAACATCACTGCTTTTTTTTCTCAACTTTAAAAAAAATAACAGCATGGCCAATGCGGGATGTTTTTGGAAATGAAATCTGCCCTTTGATTACGGGACCCCTTTTAAACATTACCATTGATTTTTCTATCTGGAATGATTCAGAAAAGAGATACTCGAACACCACATCCTTTAAATCAGCTTAGCTCCCTCAATCTCAGCAAAAGGCAGTGAATGGTTACGAAAAAAAACAACAGATTAAACTTGGGAGCCAGCAGGGTTTTGTAGCTGCAGTTTATATAACATTATGACAAAATAAGATTGTTTTCTCCCATCGTTTATTCACAACTAATGCAAATGTGGAGTTATTATGTAACATACAATAAAATAGGGCAGAAAATCTATTTGAAGCAACAATTGTAAGTTTTTTGTTGGCGAAAGAGAAAAAATATATATTCTTAAGTACTTGCTTAAAAAAAAAAAATTGAAAACATTTTATAATGACATAACATTAATTAATTTTAAAAAAATCTAAAAAGCAATATGGAGACACAGTGCCAAGGTCCACTTAAAACACTTGGCAAAACATAATAGTGTAAATGAGCCTTTAGTATAATGAGAATGAAGGGTATAATAATTAGTTATTAACATTGTACAGTTTACCATATAATAAATACTTAAAGCAGTGGTTTAAAATCCTTGGATGAAACAAATTATTTAATTTGAACCAGTTGTGTGTATAAACTGCAGGTTTCTGTAAGTATATAGTATTTCAATTATTTTTAA
>BLSH010266345.1:590135-604201 GCA_018402905.1 Glandirana rugosa
TTTACCCCCCCCCCCCCCCCCATGTGATGGTGCTTTGGCTGCAGTCTAAAGTTAGATAATCAGATCTTCTAGCATGCTTCCATGCCATAATGCACCCATTCCTGAGTTTGTGCATACATTGAAGATGCAGCCGCAGAGGAAATCAGTATGTCGTCTTCAAAGTTTTTTTTTGTAATAAAATGTAAACTACCTGCCTCAATCTATATACGAGTGAAACCGATAGCATGGCATTTGAGAGAGCTATAGTAATCAGATTCTACAAATAAAAGAGTAAGCAACTTGTTTACATATCTTGATTAGTTGGCTTGACAGCACTGAGTTCTAAATGAACAGTCGCAGCTCTTTTGCATAAAGGGTGAAGGCTGATGCCATGGACTAAGACATGTCAATTGGGAACATCCATTAAAAACTACTCTTTTGGGGGGTGAAATCTACATTATTTTTCTACTTAGGCTTTATTATAATGTTGTATTGTTAACATAGTGGCATTTAGATGTAACAGACCTACCAAGTCAATAAAATTGACTGTTGCCAATCTCTGTTGTCTTATTCTTTTTGGTAAATACACTATTACTTTTAGTTCTAACAATATTTCTGGTAGTATTAGCAGCAACATTCGTAGTGTTAATATTATTTATTGTACTTTGTTGGTGTTGGTACTAGGAGCTGTACTGTTCCTTCCTTGTTGTAGTAATAGTGCGATTAGTAGTACTAGCAAAAGCAGTTGTACAGTAGCATGTTGTGAATGATCACCTAACAGGACAGCTGTGAGGATAAGAATATGGGAGCTGCCATTGCTGACTTGTTTTTATAAGGAGTAGAGCTTCTAGGCTGTCAACCTGATCCTGGCTCCACTACCTACTGCGTGGCAAAACACTTGCAACCAGTGAAGCCTGAACAGTTTTTACTCCTGTGCTCCTGCATGTTTGCAAGTCACTACGTAGAAGAGTAAGGATCTTGTTGAGAGTCTTGGAATCTGCACACAAAATAAAATCTTTTTTTTTAGATTTCATAGGTATAGAAAAGAGAAAATAAAATAAATACAGTATATTTGACCATATATCTTGTAAAGTGGGACAGTGAAACAATCAAGAAAAAATGACAGTAGCAAACATGAAACAAGCTAAAAAAGGTTTCACATAGTCATGACAGCATAACCTGTATATATTTAAAAACAATATAAAAAGCAGGCGTTTGCTTGCATAGTCAAATTTCTCATAGAGTGCCCGGGTCCCCCAGAATTCAGGGGTGATGTCAGAAAATTGGCCCAGCCTTCTTGTACACCTCTGTATTGACTACTAGTGAGGATGCCAGTACTGCAGTGCCTTCCCAGTGACAGCTTAATATTGAATCGCAGGAGACAGGAAATGTATACCTGGAAAGATTTAATAACTTCTGTCTGACTTTAGGTTTGCTGTTAGGTTAGATGCAAAGGGGTATCTGGCCATTTTTAAAAGAAAATTATAAAAGATTTGGCAGTTTTATTTTTCATCTTTTTAATGTTTATAAATTACTTATCTTTTTTTAGAGTATTTATATAAAATCTATTTTACATTTTTTTTTTACAAATGTACCACTGACCCAGGATTCACAGAGTGCTTTCTAAAGAGACCGCACAGCAGAAGCTGGTTGCTTTCAGATAGTCACCATCTAATTAAAAGTCGGTAGAGAGCTGTATGGAACAGGAAGGGAGGGGTCAAAGTTACTCCTCTGATTTATTAAGCCTTGTGTGTGTTTTGTACTGACCATAATGAAAAGGGAACTATGAACTATTGAATGCTTTATTTTAAGGTTCCATTTATTTTGTACCAGATGCTGGATAGCTCCTAACATTTAACCATACCTGTACCAAATACTCCTGCTAGTGGACATGCATCAACATCCCACATGAGAACTCTCATATATGCAATATATTTGCTTTAACATAGTGACTCTTACTTCTCACTGCTTACTTCTTAAATATGGATTGTGTATCTTTGCAGTTTTGAGCATCTGTGCACTATGAATCCGATGTAAGGTTAAATAAATGGCTTGAAATGACCCTCTTACTCCTCGACATGAAGAGGGCAGACAAATTGTATGGCTCATTTTATCTTCTTTGCTATATGTGGGTATTTTGAGCTTGAGCTCTGTATTTTTTTAGCCAAGCCATAAGATTAGCCTAGTAAAGAAGCCTTTGGGTCCACCTGCTGCACCATTTTGAAAATGTCTTCTCACTTCCTGTTTAAAAGATGCAACGGAGAGTTAAAGGAAAGTTATGGGAATTACCATCTTAGACAGTTGTCCCATTGTCCCTCAACAGGTGTTCCCATTGAAAGGTTTCCCTTTATCTTTTGTTGTGGGTACAACTCTAAAATTTTGGATTTCTTCTCACTTTCTGTTTCAATGACAATAGTCATCAGGACAAACAGATTAGTGAATCTCCCCAATGGGGACACAGACTGCAATAAAAACATGCTTGAAAAACATAACCCTTCTGCACACCAACCCAAACTAAAAAGTTTTTGCCTAGAGATTCAATTTAACCCTGACATGGCTTTATACTTCAGATATTCAGCTGGTTGTTCTTAGTATCAACTCTTCTTAACACTCACAACTAAAAAAATATATTCTTGACCTTAGCAAATTATTTATAAAGGGCAACACTATTTCCTAAATTTTAACTTAGAGCATTTGGGCCACATATGCATCTGACATCTGACAACCTGTGTGTGGAAAGATGCTTGTGGTGTAGTAGATCTTTGAGTAGTTTAGATTTTGAATGGAACGATTGTTCTCAAACTATGAGACATTGCAATATTCTTACTCACTAAAGTTGGTGCAGTCCAGAATATATTTCCAGACAATGGTTTCTGATCATGAAAAAATAGCGATCTTTTTCAGGAAAATGTTGGATATACTTGCAACATGTTGGATGGACCTATCACGTTTTTGGTTCCAGAATTCAATAAATAAGCAAATCTTTATACATATAATCTGCTGTGCTATACTATACTAGACTATACTATACTAGAGATAGTGATATTGCTTTGCACCACAATGAAATGTGTTAACCGATCTCTAAGACTGGATTGGAACAGAAACTTATGAAACAAAAGCTTTACAAGTAATATCAGCAGTAACAGAGTAGACTAGATATATTTTTGTATAGATGTTTCTCTATATTGCAGCAATAAAATGTAATCCTGTTTGCTGGTTAAATATTTTGACGCTTTCAAGCACTCTCAATCACTTGCGATCAGCTTTTGATTGAAAAAATAACTGAAGAAAAAATCAAGGCACCCTGCTACCAAGAGTTTTGATCATTTCATAGTTTCAATAGAATCATTTGGCCATAGACTGAATCCATCTGCTTTTCCATTAAAAAATACTGAAACTTGAAAGTGGTTGAAGTTGCCTGAAGATTGTTATGTGTACACAATAAAGGTTCAATAGTATATTTTTTATCAGAGTCAATTTTATACTTTTCATATATAGTAAATCATGTAGATATGTTATATTGCTGTTAAAACCTATAAACAGAATGAATTCTAATAAAATATTACTATTGCACATTTATATTGCCACAAGGCACTTTCATGCACTCAAAGGTCCTTCTTTTCTGGTAAAAGAGTCCACTCTGTATAAATGTATTTTTTAGACTTAGAAAAAATAGGGTATTTTCTATACCTCCACTATCAGATTTCCAGTGCAGTGCTACAAATTACATATAATGAACAAAGATATCCTCAGATTGAGGACCATAATATTACTATATGCAATGGTTATATCATGACTTATAAATAAAAATTTAAAAAAATACAATTTAATATTATCACATATGCTGCTTTTATATACAATGATATACATAATGTATATATTTAGAATGATCAAAACCTTTTTGATACGATTTTGATAAATGAATATTAGCCCATTAAACCTAAAATATTCTACCACACATGAAAGCTTTGGAGGTAAAATACACATTTTAACACTTGGTACACTTTAATATAAACTAAATATAAAACAATTAGCTGTTGATGGGCATTTGTTCCCTTTAAAAAGGTTTTGCATTCCCATACCAGTCTATGGGAATGCAAAACCTGCTTGAGGTATGAATGATCTCAAACTGATGTCAGACTGATGTCATCAAAACAAGCCCAGTGCCCATTGTTACAGACCCTTAATCTAATTGCTTTAGGGTGCATTCTAATAATAAGAAATAAAGATACAGTTATTTTAAGACCTTTTGACATAATTCATTAGGATCACTCTGGCTTTAAATAATAGTGGAACTCCAGGAGAATAGCTGCTATAAGGGAACAGCTGAAGTCATATATATTTATAAAACACCTACCAAAGAACAAGGATTTAATATATTGCAGCTTAGATGTGGTCCTTAGATGTGGTTGACAGCATTCATTTTCTATCTTCAGGCAACATTTTTTACAGGTATAATAACATTCCTGCTTATGCTTCTTAAAATCCAGTTTGTCCATGGCAAATAAAGCATTATTTAAAGACCCTATTGCTAAATCAAGAAACATTCCTCTACAAATGTTTTCATGTCTCTTAAAGTCATAACAGCGTTTCAGAAAATTTGAAAAAAAAAAATTTAAAATTGAAAGCATGTCATAGCTATGAATGATTGGGCAGCCATAGACACAGCATGGCTATTCCTGACTTTTATTTTTTTTTAAGCAGGACAGGAATCAACAACACATTGTATAATTACAATAATCATATTATTCTACACTATATTTCCACTTAAAGCATCCAGCCATGTGCCTGAAAGCATGGGCTCTTGGGGTCTCGTCCTCATTGGCTGAGACAGCAGTGGGAGCCATTGGCTCCCGATGCTGTCAATCACAGCCAGACAGCCAATGAGGAGAGAGAGGAGGCCAGGCTTTGTGCCAGAATAGACACACAAAGCAGTGGCTCGGGAGCATGCCTGCTTAGGTGCCCCCATTGAAAACTGCTTGCTCTGAGGAAACTTGACAGGAGGAAAGGGCCAGGAGCACCAGCGAGGGACCTGAAAAGAGGAGGATTGGGGCTGCTTTGTGCAAAACCACTGCACAGAGCAAGTAGCTATGATGTTTTTTATTTTAAAAAAATGTTTGCATTTAATATCACTTTAACATAAACCCTCTTGGGGAAATGTACTAAAATTGGAGCACAAATAATCTTTTGCAGTGCTGTACAGAAACCGATCAGCTTCTAAGTGTTGTTGTCAAAGCTTAATTGAAGCTAAAGCTGAAGTTAGAAGCTGACTGGTTACTATGCACAGCTGCACTAGATTATTTGTGCTCCAGTTTTAGTAAATCCTCCGCCACCACGATTGTTATATAGAACCATAAAGCACCAATTAATCACCTATGTAAAAATTATAAACTGCATATATAAATATATATATAAAAACTATCCCCTGCAGTGTTTTCATCTTAACATACATAAAATAAATATCAATGAATTACTACACCAGTGAGATAACATTCAAAAAATATTGCATAATATTGCAAGTTCCATTTGTTGCCTATCTCACAATAAAGCACCAAAACATCAATAAATCCAAAGTTCATATAGGACATCATCTATAATTCCAACACTAACAGGTTACTTTCAGAGCAAAAATACAATAGGTTCCTATGTGCTTGTAATCAACCCTGTGAACTCAAGTTTGGGAGAGCAGCGAAACTGCATATTAGGTGAGCTAGAAGAGGTCTAAAAATGTCAGTCGGAGGTCCAAGCAGTAAAGGCGCACATTTTCATGGTGCCTCTGCTGCTCAGATCATCAATGGGCTTTTTTAGACCTCTTCCAAATCACCTAGTTCAGCACCCACTCGGGAACCCTGCAGAGGATCCAGGATTGGATCCCTGTGGCATCTCGTGTGACCTATTTAATTCTGCATGGGGGGTCGAGTATTCTCCACCTGCGCCTACGGAAGGTTGTGTGTTTGTACCCTGCAGGGTTATTGCAACCTCAGCAGATTTAAGTTCTTTTCTCTTTGATCCTATTGATAACCCTTTTTTAGGTAATCATTATATTTGAGTCCCTTACTAAACTTAAAAGGCTCTCCCACCTCCCTCTTTTCTTTTCTGGTGATTATCCCATGGGTCTTTAACAAGCCTTTTGCAGCCAAACCACTAGACTTTCATGGACGACCACATCATAAATCCAAAACTGCATATTAGCTTTAATCATCAGTTTTAAACATTTGCAAAGTTTTCACTTAAACCAGATTTCTTCTTAGTAGATAATAATGCTTGAGCAGCTGTGTTCATTCACAAAGTAGATACCCTTTTGCAGTGAATGTCTTTATCAACATTCTTTGTGTACCTTACTCCCCTATTTAATTAAGCTAGTTTTTCAAATGCCTGCTGTGTCTATAGATCTACAGGGCATATCTGTAAAATTAGTCTTCTAGGCTTTTAGTTACCCCTGCACTACCTATAAACATTTAGAAACTTTTAGTTGATAATGCTGGAACTTTCTGTAAAATACTAGACACGTCCCAGTGGAAAATATATGTTATGTGATGTAGCTAGTGCTTGTGTTACATGTTGTAATTTTATTTTTGTTTGTTTTGGTACAGTAACATATTTTCAGTCCTTAAAGTACATAGAAAAATACAGAAAAATGCAGGCACACCAGTTAACGTGTGGTGAAGGAGAAACACAAATGGCCTTATTCATATTTATTTCATACCGTATTAAAATTCCTAAAGTGCACTTTAAATCAAAAAAAAATCAAGATCAACACATATTTTTCATGTACTCCATGCCAAAAAGCTTTATAGAAAAAATAAAGAAAAAACAATGGAGAAAATAGCTAGATAATGGAGTAATGCTCCTACTCTGTGCTAGCATGTAAACCCAGGTAGTTCAAGGTCAGCTTTAAGTACAGTAACCCACAGCAGCCATAAAGAATTCACACTTCTGAATCCTGCTGTTGGTCTTGATAAGGGGCTATTGGTAACTGTACTTAAAGTGGCACTAAACTCTCTTAATCAACATTAACTTTTTTTAATATGGATGGGTTTGCTTTGTATATTAAAAATGAATCAAATAGCATTTTCAGTTTGTGGTGCTCAGATACAGTTTAGTTCTACTTAAAGAATTAGAGCTCTTTATTTCATAAGGCCAAAAGTACTGATGTAAGCAGAGGGAGCAGAGACAAGCTTTATGTAAAAATTTCCCTTGTGGGAACTGAATCCAGAGAGATTGGTTTAATAAAGGCAAATAGGCTGTTCACTTTGCAGGGAAATTTTCACTTAATAATGAGATGAAGCTCTGTTGACATCCATCATTCAATCATATGCAAGCAAAAATAAATGTTTAATTTTCTTGATAGTGATTGAGTATTCGTTGCAAAGTGAATTTTCACCAAATTCACAAATCTAAATGAAAATCCCATTGCAAAGTGAACAGTCTATGTAGTAAATCAACCTTGATTTGACTGCAATGCAAGAGAGTGTGCTAATGAGTTACTATATCTAGCTATCTATATATATGTATATATATTACTGAAGACATTCTTCTGCTTACTGAAACCATTAGGATATTTGTTTTCACTTTGTAAAATTTGCATAAAGCAACACCAATCATAATTATGCCCTAAAATGAATATAACTTGATATTTTATTAGTGCTGTTGACCTACTCCAGAGTTCTCCAAACTATGGTCTGTATCTGGCCAGCTACAAGATTTTACATCAACTGTTTATGAAAAAACCCTAGCTGGCTGGCAGCGGCCTGTGTTTCCTAATATGGAGGCTAGTGAATGCACTGCTAGTCAGCCATGTCCCCCCTCCCTCTTGGATGTGTCAGGGACACTGAAAAGTCTTTCTAGATCTGTGGGGGGGGGGGGAATCTCCTGGATCTAAGGGGGGACTCTGATAACACCTCCTGCATCTAAGGAGGGGGGGGACTGGTGAGCCTCCCTGGATCTAAGGGAGGATTCAGATGGGAATTTCTGTATCTAAGGGGGAACTCTTCTAAGCACTCCTGGATGTAGGGGAGCATTTTTAAAACGCAACATTTTTTTTTAGCTTGTTGATATTTGTAAAATGCACAATGTGGCCCTTGTATTGAAACGTTTGGAGACCCCAGACCTGCGCCATAAAAAGATAATACTGAACAGTGCTTTACAGCAGAAGCTTCTCTTTTTTACTTGTTCCATGTGAGTGACTTGGTAGTATTAAAATCAGTTGCTGACCATATTAGCCAGGCAACTAGCTATTTCAGAAGGGGGTTAGCAATTGCAGAATCCATATTATCCCTAATAAACTATCTGGATTTAGTATTAAACAGTTTATAACTCTATTTGGATCACTGTATTAAAAATACACCTAAAATTAATCAAATACCAAGTAAAGAAAACATACCCCTGTTACTATTTTGGTTTTCTGCTATATATATTTTTTTTTTTAATGAGAATTCTATATACGTATGCCCTGTTGTCCCATCTGTGGCCTAAGCTGCCAGGAATTGATTTAAATTTTCTATGCTTATGAAATGAAGTAATTGCCACATTGACACAAGAACTTCAGCAGAACAATTAGCTGCTCTTATTCAGGAGAATAGACTTTTGGGAAAAAGCCTTTTACATTGCAGTCATTGATGTCAGTTTACCTACCTGGGTTTCAGAGCATGACACAGTCTGTCAGTCCCTCAGAAATTCAATTTTAGGATGCCGGTAAACACACAAACCATATTAGAACAAAATCACATTGTATATGGTATATTATGTAACATAAGCTTTCTTTTTTAAGATGAGTGGTACATTTTCTGATATTTATTCTCAGTGGGCTGCTGCATTCTTTCTAGAGAGATGCACGAGTCTGCACAGTCTAGTGATATTAAAAAGGCAAAATAGCTTCTACAGTTGATGCTGGATGGTGTGTGAAGCACTTTGAAACCAATGTTTTTATTTCAGAGCATACTTACTGCGTCAAATGTTTTGCTGTGCTTGTTCACTGTGTTATATGCCTCATTGGAGAACCATTGTCAACTGCAAGTAAGCATTGGAAGATTACACTTAAACCTTACGAGTGGCGAAAGAAGAGATGGCAAATTATTTCTGTGCTAACATCTATTTATGTACACAGTTTTAAATATACCAAGTGCTTTTGTTATATTCTAGGAAGACACAGTTTTATAATCGTAGATTGTATGTTACCACAATATAAACCAATAGTTGAAAAAATGCGAAAAAAATGGAAAATCCATTAAAGTAGCAGTTTATTTAATCTGCTCTCCCAATCCTGTCCGTCACTTGCAGACCTACTACACGCCTGCTGCGACCCTTCCTCCCTGAAAGATGCCAACTCAGCACACCAGAAATGCCGTCTAGTATAGCAAGAGAACATGTATGCCCTTTGCAATATTAATACTGATTTATATGCCCTTCAGCATGGGGGAGCCTAATGCTTAAAGCACATTTAAACCCAAAAGCAAAAATGAAATATGTAGCAGCTTATCCATCCTTAAATGTCATAACTGCATTAGTTTTCACGTTTCAAGTTTTTTTTTCTTTATTGTAACCTCTTCAAGTGTCAGGATGACAACACATTCTTGTTGTTTTAAATCAAGGATAAAGGAAACAAGATAGACTATTGTCCATTACAGAGAGGTGAGTGGTTCTGAACTCATTAGGGAACAATGTAATTGATAATAGTCATTATTATTATTATTATAATACAGGATTTATATAGCGCCAAAAGTTTGTGGAGCAGTTTACAATGTAAAGGGGGGACAGTACAATTACAATGCAGTTCAATACAGAAGGAACAGGAGGGCCCTGCTCGTTGAGCCTAAAATCTAAGCGAGGGGGAGGTGGTACAAAAGGTAATAACTGGGGGGGGGGTGATCCGATGGAGGTGGCTCTTGTACAGTTCTTAGGTGGAGGTGGGATAGGCTTCCCTAAATAAGTACATTTTCAGGGATCGTCTAAAGGTGGACAGGGTAGGGGCTGACCGGACATACTGGGGAAGGGAGTTCCAGAGGATGAGAGAGGCTCTGGAGAAGTCCTGGAGGTGAGCAAGGGAGGAGTTAACAAGGAAGCTAGAGAGCATGAGGTCTTGGGCGGAATGAAGAGGACGATTTGGACGATATCTGCAGATGAGGTTGTGATGTAGCTAGGGGTGATGTTGTGAATGGCCTTGTATGTTGTGCTTAGCATTTTGAATTTTTTTATGGTGTGATAGTGGAAGCCAGTGAAGGGATTGGCAGAAAGGAGCAGCAGTCGTGGATTGGTTAGTAAGTTGTATTAGTCTAGCAGCAGCATTCATAACAGAATGAAGGGAGGATAACCTATGCAAGGGTAGGCCAGTGAGGAGAGAGTTGCAGTAGTCGAGGTGGGAAAAAACCAAGGAGAGCACAAGAAGTTATAAGCTCACACGATTTCCTGCAAGATCAACAGATATTTTTAACCTAACTTATAAAACAGATCAAATACTTACAACAGTATATTTAACAAAACAAAAGGGAAAAATTAAATGTTGGGTTTACATATACTTTAAAACAGTGGTCTTTAAACTGTGGCCTAAGGTATTCCTCCCACCATTTAGCCACTGACATAAACAATGGGGCATAATTCCTGGCACTGACACCAACAATGGGACACTTTTCTCCCTCCACATGCAAAAGATGGGACACTGTTTACTCCCATTAATTGCCAAGACAATATCTACTGCCACTGACCAGAGTCCAGTCCCTCTGAAGTCTAGAGGATAGTAAAGTGGCCCATTGTTTAGGAAGTTTGGAGACCCGTGCTTTAAAACAACACATAGCTGATGGTAGAGGGTATTGAAGTATGGAAATAAAGTAGATAATAACCATTCAATTTTCTACCCAGTGCTAGGTCTCTTCTTCATTTAAATATTCTTTCTGGCATTAAACTTCTAGAAAACTCCCCTACAATTGTACTTAGTAGAAATTCATATTAGTAACGTGTTAGTAGTTAGTAAATTAGTAAGCTTGAAATTGTAGGATATTTCCATGCAACTGTTCCCACTCTTTGGCTGGTAAATTCAGTCAAATGAAATACAGTTTTGAGCAATTATGAACAGAATAACGCATCTAAAATTCCTTAGCAGCAAATATTGTTAATAGATGTAGCACTATGGCCATCGATTCATATCCTTCTTAGACATTGTATGGAGTCTTTTATGTTCATCATGTATTTGTGTGAACTGCATTATACAGTTCATTCGCATACTAATAACCCAGGTTGCTTGAGAATAAAACATAAGGTTCTTTTGTATTCCTCAATGACAGGCTATGGAACGTTAGATAGTGAGTTCCACTGATACATAAATTGATGAGAATGTTAAAATGTTACATGTAAAACTTAAAGCAATAAATCAACTCCACTAAATACAAATACTGTGATAAATAAGTTTCTTGTGTTGGGAAAAGATCTGGTAGAGAAGTTGATAGTATCTCATTCCTAGTTATAATGGAATGTGTCTTCTTTTTAATATTTATTAGCATTGAATATCTCATAATGTTAACACACAAGAATATCTGGTGCATGGTAGCATTTGAAAGACACTGATTCCCCTTTTATTTAAAATCTGCTGTAGGTCAGTTCTGATTGAGCTCTTCCTACAAGTGCAAACACTGCAGCCTTTAGTAGTATTGTCTACGACTTTCATCTTCTGAACCCTCTGATAAATCAATAATGCACTACAATAAAATAAGAAAAATGTAAAGCTTTTAAATTATCTATGTATGTGTACTACTGCAGGAATAATATGTTTTCAAAGAATCACTGTCTAAAACAATTGTATATAGACATAAGCATAAACTTAAAACAGGTGAGTAGGAACTGCGCCAAGCAATTTGATAAGATGTGGTCTGCCTGGATAGACTACTAGGGTTCAGGTGAATCCTTCAATTGACCCAGGGAAATAATTCTGTCTAAAGTTGCATCACCCAGTGGATATCTCGACTGCCTTTTCCCCCCTCCCCCCTCATATGCCCCTTCCTATGACCTCTTCCCTCTATGCACTGTGCATCTTCTCTCTTCCATCTCTCACCATCCCCAATCCCCACCATTTTTTTTTTAAATCTCCTCGCAGACATTTGAATGTCTTGACATCAACTTACAATCTCCTACTTTATCATCTTTTGGGTATAGACCTTTCTAGGAAGATTGTGCATGATGGCTTGGGTGGTCTATAGTTGTGTTTGCCTCATTATTTTATTGTACAACAATGCATTGCATTGCTTGTACCTGGCTGCCTTTTTTCTCAATAAACATTATCTACTTAAAAAAAAACAAAAACAATAAAACACACACAACTAACAGCCGGGAGAGCAGCCCATCTAGTAGGGGTGGTATGGGTAGTGCAGGTAGGCCTAGACAGTTGGTGGTAATTGGGGACTCTATAATTAGAAGGACTGATAGAATAATTTTTCACCAGGATCGCCTCAACTGAATGTTTTGCTGTCTCCCTGGTGCCAGGGTTCGGCATGTGGTGGACCGGGTTGACAAATTACTGGGAGGGGCTGGGCATGACCCAGCTGTCTTGGTCCACGTTGGAACCAATGACCGGATATATGGAAGGTGGAGGCTCCCTAAGAAACAATTCAAAGAATTAGGTTGCAAGTTGAAGGGAAGGGAAGGACCTCCAAGGCAATATTCCCTGAAATATTGCCTGTGCCATGCACAACACAGGAACGGCAGGGGGAGATTAGAGCCCTGAATGCATGGCTAAAGACCTGGTGTAAGGAGGAGGGCTTTGGGTTTTTAGAGCACTGGGCTGACTTCTCATTGGGGTGCAACCTATATGCTAAAGATCGTTTGCACCTAAATGGAAGGGGGTCTGTTATGCTGGGGGAGAGGTTTATGGGAAGGCTGGAGGAGTATTTAAACTAAGACTGAGGGGGAGGGTGAATTCGATTATAATGGGTTAGACAGGTTCCTGGCTATGCTCTCTTTTGGAAAGACAGGGTAAAACGGAAGGGTGGGGATGTCTGTCTCTATGCAAGCTGCAAACACATAAGATTGTTGATAAAAAGACATTTTCAAAAAACTGTATGCAAACTCACTGTAAGGTATATTCCCATGGGCAATAAGTTTAAAAGGCTAAAAATAAAACCTGAAAACAGAAAAAATTATATTTGCGCTTGTGGAAAAAAATATATAATAATCATTTTTAATAATATTTTTCTACCCCACAGCCAGCTGTAAACTAAGTGTGATAATCACCTTAAAAAATATAACCAAGAAAATACAGCGCTTGCCGGTATTATCTATCCAACAGATATATGACAATAATATATCAATATGTAAACAAAAAATATTTATAACATCTTAAATAAATAAAGTGAAAAAGGTGCTTATAGTGCTTACAAGTGCTTACTAGCTTAAAAAGGTGTCTGCGCTTGCAAAACTTACTAACCCACAGCGGGCTAGGTGAAGTGATCACTATTAAACAATATAACCGAATCTATACAATACTTGCGAGTATAATAATCAATCCAACAAAGAAGTAACAATAATATATCAATATATAAAACAGTTCATAAGAACTTAGATGAATAAGGTGAAAAAAGGTGCATAAAGTGCTTCAAGTGCTTGATGTCTTCAAAAAAGTGCCAATAGTGCCAAAGTGCTCCAAAAAACATGTGTGGGGTGAGTACCCCTAATGCGTCCCTACTCACCACAGGACCATGACCGCCAGCTTCTCAGTCTGGGGGTCAGGTCAGACTTGTTAGTCTAATTCCTTCTCGGGTGACTAGCCCAGGTAGGTGTATTCAATAAAACCACAGATTCCGAAGCCACTTCACATTAAAAGAAGAAAAAAGGAGGAACCACAATAGTGAAGTACTATTAAGTAATGTTTTATTGCGCAAGCAGAATCAAGGTACTTACAAAATTGCAGTTAAAAACGAGCCTGTTCTATCACATTGTGATAAAACCTATGTGTCTCACGGCCAAAGTTAAACAAGTTATAAATTACAAGAAAAGAGCATTTAAAAATATAAAAATGAGGGAACACTATCATCCCTACTATCACAAGGGAGTAAAAATATAAAAATTTACGAGAAAAGAACATTAAATATTGAACAAATTGAAAC
>BLSH010266345.1:604211-625787 GCA_018402905.1 Glandirana rugosa
CAAAGTTAAACAAGTTATAAATTACAAGAAAAGAGCATTTAAAAATATAAAAATGAGGGAACACTATCATCCTTTAATTGTTACAAAGAATATAACAGAATATGTAAAAAGGAAATCAAGGACGCAAAAATTCAAAACGAACGACAGATTGCAAAAGATAGTAAGACAAACCCCAAAAAATTCTTCAAATATATCAATAGTAAAAAGGTCAGGTCTGAGCATGTAGGCTCTTTACAAAATAATCTAGAGTGGGTGACTGGGGACAAAGAGAAGGCAAACGTATTAAATACATTCTTCAGCTCTGTGTATTCCAAAGGAGCACGGGGGAGCTCATGTCCACGATGGGGGTGATAGTAACACAGCCACAAATGAATCAAAAATGGCCCAAAAGTGAAATGGTCCAGAAGTATTTAGACAGAATAAAGGTAGATAAAGTACCTGGACAAGATGGCATTCATCCACGGATCCTAAAGGATTTGAGCACTGTAGTTGCAAAGCCATTGTATCAAATTTTTAGGGACTCCTTAATGACTGGAATAGTACCACTGGATTGGCGTAGGGCCAATGTGGTGCCCATATTTAAAAAGGGATCAAAGTGTTTACCAAGTAACTATAGACCTGTTAGTTTAACTTCTATAGTTGGGAAGATACTGGAGAGTTTAATAAAACACCACATAGATGAGTTCTTGTTAAAAAAAAATGTTTTAAGCAACAGACAGCATGGATTCATGAAAGACAAAAGTTGTCAATCAAACCTGATTTCTTTTTATGAGGAGGTAAGTAAAACCTTGGACAGAGGGGTGACTGGACGTGGTATACTTGGATTTTGCAAAAGCGTTTGACACCGTTCCCCACACACGGCTAATGTGTAAGGTAAAGTCTACAGGCTTGGAAAGATCAGTTTGTAAATGGATAGAAAACTGGCTAAAAGACCGAATTCAGAGAGTAGTGGTTAATGATTTTTACTCCGAATGGTCTAAAGTTATCAGTGGTGTACCCCAAGGTTCAGTGTTGGGACCCTTACTTTTCAATATATTTATAAATGATATAGGGTCTGGGATTAAAAGTACCATTTCAGTGTATGCAGATGACACCAAGCTATGCAGTGGAATAACGTCCTTATAGGATGTCTCCAACTTACAAGCAGACCTCAATGTAATGTCTAATTGGGCGACTATGTAGCAAATGAGGCTTAATATTGATAAATGTAAAGTTATGCATCTGGGGGCTAAGAATATGCATGCATCGTACATACTAGGGGGAGTACAACTGGGGGAATCCATAGTGGAGAAGGATCTGGGGGTTTTGGTAGATCATAAGCTTAATAATGGCATGCAATGCCAAGCTGTGGTTTCCAAAGCAAGCAAAATCCTTTCTTGTATTAAGAGAGGTATGCACTCTAGAGACATAATTTTGCCCCTGTAAAATCATTAGTAAGACCTCATCTGGAATATGCAGTTCAGTTTTAGGCACCAGTTCTCAAAAAGGATATCGGGGAACTGGAGAAAGTGCAGAGAAGGGCAACCAAACTAATAAGAGGCATGGAGGAGCTCAGCTATGAGGAAAGATTAGAGGAACTGAATTTATTCTCTCTTGAGAAGAGGAGATTAAGTGGGGATATGATCTACATGTACAAATACATAAGTGGTCCATATAGCGAACTTGGTGTGGAGTTATTCACAAAGGACAAGGGGGCACTCTTTACGTCTAGAGGAAAAAAGATTTCATCTCCAGATACGGAGGGGTTTCTTCACAGTTGGAGCTGTGAGAATGTGGAATAGACTCCCCCCAGAGGTAGTTTTGGCCAGCACGGTAGATTGCTTTAAAAAAGGCCAAGATTATTTCCTTAATGTAAATAATATAACTGGGTACTAACATTTTTAGGTAAGTTGATCCAGGGTGAATCCGATTGCCTCTCGCGGGATCAGGATGGAATTTTTCCCCCGCTATAGCAAATTGGATCGTGCTTTGCTGGGATTTTTTTGCCTTCCTCTGGATCAACTGTGGGTGATGGATTGTATAAGGGATTGCATGGTTATATATAATTTTTCTGTTTTATTGTTCTTATTTTTATGTTTGGTTGAACTGGATGGACTTGTGTCTTTTTTCAACCTGACTAACTATGTAACTATATGTAACTATGTACCTATGTAACACACATCACCAAAAAAAAACAACAAAACCACAGATTGGTTTGACATGATATATTAAATTATAGATTGTTAAAAAATTGCTAGATAAGTATATGTCTATGGGAATCCAGTCATATTCATTCCATTTCATTTTCATTCAGTCAAAAGAGCATTTGTAAAGTTGGCTTGCAATCCAATTAATCTGAAAGGTGTTCAAAGTCCTTCCAAATTGGTATCGCTTAAGGCAGCATATGGGATGCTTTACCAGCTGTGGGTGCCAGACCAATCAGAGATCTGTCTTCTCCCTCTGATCTTCAATAACAAAAAAAGTGGGTCACAATCAAATAGAATCTCTCATTTTTCTTTCAATAACTGTCACTGTGTACAAGATTTGGCTTATAGTGCATATTTTCTCTCCCTGGACACTGCTTCCCCTCTGATGTGTTTTACTATAGTTCAAGGCTTAGCCAAAGGTGTTCAGTAGTGTTGAGTTCTGTGCATGTAACTCTAGTTCCTCCATAACAAACTCATCAAACTGTATCTTTATACAGCTAGATTTGTGTACAGGGGTACAGTCACGTTGGAACAGCAAATTGTGTTTCCTAAACTTTTTGCCACATAGTTGGAAGTGTACTAATGTCCAAAATGTCTTTGTATGCTGTGGCATTACCGTTACTCACTCCTCTATGGAAACACCTGGGGTCTATAATTTGGAGAGATGTCCACATAATTTTGGTCAATACTGCCATATTACGTGGGGGTTAAGTAAAAGCTAATAAACAGAGCCAGTTCAGGTCTGCCGCTGTGAGGATAATATAACACCTGTAGAAATGTTATTCCCCTGTCCTGTGGAAAGGTCCAAGAGTTTGGGCACCCCATGCACAGTGGTCAGAAAGCTTTTTCCACCAGTCATGACACAATGGGGTTAATTTACTAAAACTGGGGAGTTCAAAATCTGGTGCAGCTCTGCAGAGAAACAAATCAGCTTAAATGTTTTTTTGTCAAAGCTTAATTGGAAAATCTGAAGTTAGAAGCTGATTGGCTACAGTTTTAGTAAATCAATCCCAATGGGTAAAGAGGATGGGGCTTCTAATCACATCACTGTCACTCAAGAACATTTATGGAATGTCTGTTACACTGTTGTCATTAGTATAGGCTTTCTATGTTGGCCAAGAACACCATGGTCTTATAGGAGCTGTGCTTAATTGGCACATATGTGAAACTGTCTCATGCATTCAGGCGTTTGTGACTGCAGCAGCCTATTGTATTGATAGCTCTGATTGGACGTTTTGTACATGCTTGTTTATGTGTTTGCAATGAGGAGCGTTTTGCAGTATCAACACCCTCATAAAAATATATAAAGGATGTGGTCTGCAGTAGTGTAGATCACATAATAACAGTGTTTTGGAGTACTGTTTTGGAGTCTTGCTTGCAGCATTTCCTCAACACTATATTACAAAATACTATCCATTAGCTTAAGATGTACATCGTGAAAAACCACATGTGCACTGTGTTAATATTTTATATAAATAGTTTAAAAAGTTTAAATCTGATCATGTCAATGTGGGATTTATGGTACATAAGTCATTGCTACATTAATGTACCCAGGCAAATAAATATAGTGTTTTTCCCTCTTCATTCACCCAACGTGCTATGTCAGAAAAGTTTTTGACACATTAACTGATCAAATTCTAAACATACTATCTTATCAAGGCAGTTTTACTATATTAAATGGGCATACCGTTTTCTAAATTGGATGCCAGATACTGTATGAACTGCGAAAGACAAATAAGATGTCAGGTCTGGAAAGCTTAGGTCCATTGTTTTATAATTACATTTTCTAGTGAATAAAACAAATGTTTAGTTCATTTTGATGTGGCTGCACTTTGATCCCTGTGGCTGATTTCTTTGAAGGGCAACTAATGTTAAACAACTGGAGAATGCATAGCGTTTTAATGTACAGACAGTATGCAGCACTTAGCAGTCAGTACACATAATGCAAGCAATGTTGCAGAAGCCTTAGTATTTCATATCCTTTTAGTCTTATTTCGCTACCAAGACATGTAATCAGTCAGGGCAGGCAATAACACATTGTGTATATAGAAATTCTGGTATATTAACACAAAAAAGTTACCCTGCAGCACTACCCCTGCAGGAACCACTTGGTTGATTGGATCTGCTGCTCTTTGCCTCGACTCTGTGAATATTCTCTGCCCCTCTGGCACACCCAGTTGAATGAAAACTGTTGCAAGCACTTATAGTAACACATCAGGAAATAGATACAAGACTGTTTAGTGGTAAATAAACGCAATGTGTTAGTATGGATTAGAATAAATGGTGGTTTGAGCATAAATGAGCATACAGAAGTTAGGTTCAGACACAGTCTGCAAGATAGTATAATCACTATGCCAAAGTAATTTAGAATAGAGTTCTGTAGCACTAGACTGAAGTCAACTACTAGATTGGCAAAATCAGCAATAAACAGTGCATATAAGCATTTACTGCAATGTAAATTATAATGTTTTAACTAGATTAGCGTGCACTCAAGGAAAATGTCAAGGATAAGGTACAATGTCCCCTGAGAGGTACATTGCATAAGCAATAGGTAAGGTCTCTGTGTAGCAGCTGTAAAGGAATAATCTTTAGTCCTAAATCCTCAGCTGGCTAGCTTTGGGGTTCAGTTGTGCCATTGGCGCACATAAGAACAATCCTAGTCAAACCTGCAGGCAGCAATAAGTCTACTAGATGGCTGTATGGTCAGTTCCTAAAGGGCTCAGTGTCTCTAGCAGCAGACAGTAAATCCCGGCAGCAGCAGCTCACCAGTCCCAGCCACATTGCAGCTCACTGTTCAGTCACACACAGCAATTAGTTAATTCTCTGCTCTGCACCCAGGTAAATCTGCCTGTCCGCACCTCCAAACTCAGCACTCCGGATCCTGCTTAGACCGCCGATTTGCAGCAGTCTTGGTGCACACTGGACAGCAATGTGCACTCTCCGGTCTCCCTCACAGCAAGAGGAAGTTAGGTCCTGCACAGCATGGGGGTAATGCAGGTCTTTCCCCTCCTCCTGGCAATCTCCTCTCTGGGGAATATAGTTTAAAAGCTTTTGATCACCACAGCAGAGTCTCTCCTGACTACAGTTTCGAAAGTGCACTGCTGCCTGTATCAGTCTATTGAACCCTTCCTGCTCAACAGCTCCTTCCTCTTACTGATATAGCTGACAACCAGTTCAGTACTGCAGGGAAGCAGCTACAAGAAACTGCTGCAGCCAGCATTTTTCTTACACTCATTCTTATCCAAGCACCTGGTTACAATAGTAATATTATACATTTTTGGTGGCTTCTGTAACATGTAGCTCACACAATCATGTAAACCTTATTTTGCTGTCTATCACTGGACTCATCATTGTATTTTGCCATCTCTGATATCCAATTGCTAAATTGTTTCAACAGTTTATCAGGAGTTGAAGACATGCTGCAGTTAGACCCATGCTGCTGGACATATTAAATAATATCCTCATTATAAAACCAAACCTGCAATTTTATAAGCAACCCAAATATTAGGCTGCAAAGTTAAAAATAATATTCACAACCACCATAATAATAAAAAAATAACAGAAAGTTGTGCTATAAGCAGTTTTAAAATCAATGTAGATAAAACACAGTGGGCATTTTTTTAGTGCATGTGCTGCTGACAGCACAATCGTGGTCTGCAGAATATCAGTTGTTGTAGCAGTACCAGCCATTTTTGTGCTACATGCATGAGGAAAAAATGAATCTGCACCACTGAGCTCAGTGGGAGCAACATCTCAATGAGACTATTGTGCTATTGGGCAGAAAAAAGGCGCGCACTTCTCATTTTTTGCTTTCCTGATCCCCCCTCTCCTGACCCCATTCTTTTGCGGTTTCTGTCACAACATCTTCAACCTCCGTTGACAGGAAAGGAGGTCTCAAAATGGGTTTCAAAGGCTTAGGATACGCCACATCAAGCGGGGAAAAAGGTGATTGGGCCACGCTTAAGAGGGTCAAGCAATGGCTTGAACCTCTGCAGAATTATCCTGCACCCACTTGCCATCTTCAGTAGCATCTTTCTCAAGGCAGGTGTCTGTTTCTCAGCTGCTGAAATGTAAGAATAAAAATATGCCTAAATCATCCCAATGCCCAGTGTCCTAATGCCAGTTGGCAAACTTGCTGGTTTTGCAGCTACTCCCATTCCAGCTCATAGGGATAGCCCTCTTCCACAAGTTCATGGCCTGTGCTAAACCACAGTGGCAAGTACCCAGCCAAAATGATTTTGCTAAGAAGACCATCCCTTCCCTCCAAAGTGATGAAAGGAGGAAGGTATAGCTGCTGTGTCACCCCACACTTCGAATATAGGGACTCTTGCAATAACATATTTCTCATCACTTCACTAATGAATAGCTTAAAAAGACTTTATATGAACTTTGAAGCACTTTGATGATTGCTTTTAGCACTTTATATATAACAAATTTTTGCACAAAAAATATGCACTTTCTTTTTTAAGAAAAAGTTACATTTTAAGGTTGCGCAGTTTTCTGTTTATTTGTATATGTTTTGTGGGTGGTATCCTAAGAATTGCGGCAACCTGTACACTGATTATTTTTATATGATCATTTTTCACTTATTATAGCGCGGTATATATATATTGTTTATTTGTTGTACTGCATCCCTTCCCTCCACCAGCAGCTCTGGCAATTTTGCAGGCCCAGACCAAGAGGTAATTAACACCGTCATCTTTAGCCAGGCAAGGTTGTGTGTGACAATGGAAACAATTTACTAGCTGACCTTTGCCAGGGAAAATTCATACACTTTCCTTGCCTAGCATATGTCCTCAATCTTGTGGTGCAGCAGTTCATCGGGAAACATGAAATACCTTGGCCTTCAAGAACTCCTTTATCAGGCCAGAAGAGTTTGTGGGCACTTCAGGTGTTCATACCCAGCCATGGCTTCACAGAAATGTAGAGTCACCATCAGCTGCCTGCCAACTATCTAAACTATGACACCCCCACAAGCTGGATTACATTAGTAACAAAGTGACATCAACGATTGTTTAAGCTATTATAACATGAGTATAGGCTTTGGGAAGGTAGGGTTCTTATCACCATGTCAATGGCTCATTATTCAGGACTCTTCTAGCATTTTGGCAATTTTTGAGTAGACAACCAAATCACAATCCCTCCTTTTTATCATGGAGAACACACTGTGTGGTGTCTTAGGCAGGGCACTGGAGGCACAGCATCAGGAGGAATGGGTGCACTTGCTGCGGTTCCAGGGCTAACGGAAACATGTGCTCTCTACCGCTAGCCCTGTGACACAGAGACAGCAGGAGGCCAAGAAAGAATATAAGGAGGATTGAGGTTCTGGAGGTGATGAGAAGAAAATGGAGCAGGCTTCAAGGGGGATATTTCACCTCTCCCAAACCTGGGTATTGTAGGTGGGTGGGGTCTTTTTGCCACATTTCTTGATGGTGGCAGGGTCTCCTTTTGATGGCCAACATACCTCCAAATCTCTGATCTGAAGAGATTGATGCCTCAGAACTAACTCTGCAGGTAGCGATTACAGGCAGCACCTGAACCACATGATTGCAAACTTCTTTGGGTCTAGGGCTTTTGGAGACACTCTAAGAAGTGAGGACCACATGGACTACTGGGTGTACAGGCTGGACCACTTGCTTGAGCCTGCACAGTATACACTAGAGTTTCTGACTTGCCCAGCAGACCATGTGCTGTCTGAGAGGGCCTTCAGCACAGCAGAATGTTTTGTTACATAAAGGCAAACACAATTTCTCCATAGCTCGACTTCAGGAGCAAAATTTCTAATGTTTGCTGAGAGTGAATTTAGCCGTGTTAGTGTAATTGTGACAGAGAAAATTGAGTACTGCTTGGACCTTGAAAAAGGGGAAACATTCCGAAAGCTTGTCCTGAAAAATTGTATGTTATTGCAAATAAAAAAAAGTATCACGGACAGTACTCAATTTTCTTTAGTGTTTTCTGCAAAGTAAATGCTGTATTACACCGCAGTTTGTGGCCTAATCTGGTTCTTCAGCACTTGCTCTCAGCTGCAAAATTTCTAATGTCTGCTGCAGTGTAAATCCTGCAATGTGCCTCAGAGTTTGTAGCCAATTTTGATGCTCCAGTAATATTTGTGTCAATGTCTCCCAAATAACATACTCTAATTTTTATTTCAAGTGTAGCATCCCCTAATCCCTGAGCAGCGGTAGTTGACCACCAAATGACGTAGAGGGCTAACATCTCGGATCTCAGGTCTGGTACTTAGTGTATGGTGGGGCAAAAAATAAGCTGGGCATCAGTCACTTTTTTTGGTAATGTTTTTACCTTTTATTGCTGTACTCACAATAGGAGGGAGGGTTTAGGGGTGTAGGATACCCAAAAAGCAGGGTATCATAGGACAGAAATACTGTTACAGCAGTGGGCCCAATGAGAGTGACCTATCAAGTAGAATTCCAGATTTAATTTTACTTTAAAGAGTTGGCTGAGGTCAAAATAATGACAGCCTCTGCCCACCAATCAGAGGAATTCTTGTATTCATTGATAAAAAAAACACCATGCCCCTTTTGAATGGCAGACAAGCACTCAGCCTAACTCTTTTTAATTCTGGCAGCAGATGGGAAGTCGTTGATACTGCTTTCAGAACACAGTGCTATATGCAGCTAATGCTAATAGAGTGCATTACAGCAAGTACAGCACTTGCAGCGGCCACATTGTTGTGTAATGGAAATAGTTTTGGCTCAAATGAACTATTTTAAGTGAAAACTGGAATTCTATTTTAAATGCTGATTGACAGAGATCATCTAGGTAAATCTGTGACCCTTTGAGAACATTCACAGTGTTTATTTGCTCACTAATCTAACTTCTGTCCCTCTGTAAGCAGACACAAATATGTGAGCCTTTGAATCTTTCTTACAATGTCCAGATGGCAGCTTCTAACCGCCATCTTTGCGACACTCTTCGGTAAGAAGATCCTCTCTTTAGCACAGTTCCTTTTAGGTATTTACTCCAGCTCTATCCTAGTTTCCAGAGCCCTAAGCACATGGGTCATGCTGAGACCAGGACTAGACAGCAATTCTTCAGGGGAAACGCCCGAGATAGAAGGACGACCCACAGAGCCCAGAAAAGGTAAATACTGGCTCAGACCTGCTTGGTTACAGACTGCAACAACACATACAAAATTTATAGGGCAGGGTCCCTACACACATTAATACATACTTTGTCTTTGTTCCTCATCTCTCCCTCTAATAATGAAGCCTAGCCAATTTGCCAACATACTGTCCAGCCACTGTGCAGTATCTGTGGCTATTGTTTCTCAGATAATATACATTTTTGCAGGATAAAGCCTGTCTTGCTTCTTCACACATTAATACATACTTTGTCTTTGTTCCTCATCTCTCCCTCTAATAATGAAGCCTAACCAAGTTGCCAACATACTGTCCAGCCACTGTACAGTATCTGTGGCTATTGTTTCTCAGATAATATACAGTTTTGCAGGATAAAGCCTGTCTTGCTTCTTTCTATGGGCTGCCTAGTGCAGGCCAAATTCTACTAAACATACCTGAAATTTATATTTAATTTTTTTTCCAAAATTGTGGGGGTTAAGGGGAAAGGGTAGTGGGGGGAAGGGGGTCACAGGGGAATTTGAAGTTGTGGTTTTTAGGTGTTTTATGCACTCTGTTTAGATATTTTTAACATTTTTAAAACAATGCAGTATTTTACTGTGGAAAAAGAAGCTCTCAAACTAATGATAAACTGTTGTGCCACAGGGTAGTTAGTAGAAATGTGAGGCTTTTATCTTATTTTTTTTAAAGGAAACCTTGTTACAGCTTTTATATATTTTGTGGCTACTATTTCTACCAGTCCATTCAGACCTATTACTGCTTGTTAAAAAAAAAAACAGGTGTTGCATCAAAAACTACCAAAAAAGCATTTTATTCAAGTGGAAATGAAGCAGATTGTGGTGGTGCTGCTGCTGTAATTAAGCTAAGCAAAATGTAAAAAAGTTAATTATATCCAAAATATGTGATGCCAGAATATGGCATCCCTGATGCTGTCCATGAAAATCTTGCTTTTCTGTAACACCATCTATAACTTAAAGGCATCTCCCAAGTATGTCATTTAAAAGATTAGTATTTTTCCATGTCGCCCTCAAAGCCACAGTTCCCACTAAATAAATGTTTATGTCTGGGTTCACACCACTGCGAATTGGTTCCGGTTTCCCCGCATCCAATTTGCGATAGCAGGAGATTTTGACCGGCTCTCTATGGAGCCGGTTCACATATCTCCGCAGCAGGTCTGGTGCGTTTTTCACAAAAACCCTGGGCGACTTTTGCTCCGTTTCAGGTCCGAATTCAGCCCAAAATTCGGGCTGAAATCTGACCTGAAACGGTGAACCAGGATGCACCGGACCCCTGCTGTCCGCATGCGGTCCATATGTGAACCCAGCCTCAATGTTTTGCTTTGTTAATCATCACACATGGACATTCCCAGCTCCCGCGCCCTTTCTGACAACAATTTGCCTAATAGCTCAAAAATGGACCGATGGATTTACCCCTTATAGGCTTCAATGGGATTTGATGCAAGGTTTGGGTTCAACCAAATTCACTGCATTCTCTGCAAATTGAACCTGGGCAGAATTGTCCATCACTATTTACAACTACATGGAATCAAGGATAATCCAAGGTAAAAACAGTGCTCCGAAAGAGCCATCAAAGATCTCCTCATTTATACCTGGCCCTCAAAAGCCTTTCTTCTTTCTCGTAAACTGACCTTTAGAATCGTAAAAACAATGCCATAGGGTTTTCTATTATCTTTTGTGTCAATCAAGGTTATGTTTTTGTTTGAGGCATTGTAGATAAATCAAAGATATAACAGAGTATTTTAACCCCCTGGCATGTTATCCTCTAATGTTCTTGTATGTTGTGCAGCGATAACACAAAATTTTCCCCATCTGCATGTTAATCTGCTCTCAGGTTTGCTACAAGTTACAATATGTTGCCAGGTATGCAGGAAAAGAGGGAATGATTAGGTAATGAATCTGATTTGCAGACAAGACAAAACAGCAGCTGGTGTCTCTAACACAATTAGACTGTGTACTTGTGCTTAAAATCTAAAAGAGATTATGCCCAAGGATTTATAGAGAAAAGAAAATTGTCGACCCCTGATATGATACATTTCAAATGCAGTATATATATAACCCATTGTTCAGCGTTTTAGATAAATCCTAGCTTTATACTTCAACACAATATAAATATAATAAAAATGCTTTCACATTATAATTATATGTGCTGGCTACAATATACTTCTTACAAATAAACAAAGCTGATCAAGAAGGTAAAGGAACATCCTATCCAGGTTACCTATGAACAATATATTATATTTTATGTGGTACAAATTAGTATTGTAGTAAAAGAAAAGTAAATCACATTACATACTACTGTAATTGGAATTGCAACCATTTGCATAAGCCATTGACATGGGCATTCTGCATAGCTTAGGGTAAAAACTCAAAGAAACCTAGAAACAAAAACCTATGCACTAGGCTACATCTCGTTCCTACCAACATTGGCCCTGTAGCCATGACACATGCTTGTATATTAATAATAGTGTTAAAGTGTATGTATGTATGTATGGAACTTTAATCACGACTTCTCACTACACTGCCAGGCTAGCACTACGTACAGTGCTAACCTGGATCATAACCTCTGGAAACTGTGCTCTGCATTGTGGCATTTGACAAAATACTCTAGAGCATATGTGTCAAACACAAAGCCGACGGCCAAATCTTGCCCTCCAGGCCATTTCATGTGGCCCTTGCATCTCTCCTGCAGCTGCAGATGGCAGTTGAGAGGAGTACAGAACTCCTCTGCCAGATCCTGTGCTTCTCTGTCTCAGTAGTCAACAGCAAAGAGGAGGGCAGATCTACTCCTACAGATCCTGCACCTCTATGTGCAGCCGCAACACCCCCTTGTCTCTGCCTCCACTGGTCTTAGCATTCAGCAGACTCCGTCAGCTGACTTCAGCCCTCCTCTGGTCCTCCTTCAGACCCTACACTTTCTGCTTCCCAGATCCATCCCCAGCTTCATCCTGGCAGCAGCACATGATAAGGGGGTTGCACTGTGATGTAAGGGAGGGTAGGGGACTCTTGACTTCTGATGGTGCGGGGCTACAGATAGAACAGGCCCCCTGAGGGCAACCATAATACTGATGCGGCCCGCAATAAAATTGAGTTTGACACCCCTGCTCTAGAGGAATGTGGCTGTGCAATAAACAAAAAACAATTGATATAAAACAAAATAACCAGTTGTTGTCTACACTATAATATGCATTCTCACACCACCAACAAATGTACAAGATATGAAGTGCCGCGGATCTTATACACATATACAACAAAAATATAACATACATAACATAACAACAGAAAGCATAATGCAGACCAAACAACACATGTCGCCAACTCATGCGTCAATGTACATAATACAGTAGTAAACTGTGACAAATCATATATCTGCATGAGGTCTTGTGTTAATATATGCTGTGTAACTTCAAAGAAATATATGAGCCAATTTTTTTCTTTAATGCATGTCACTGACTCATGCATAATCTCGTGCATAATACACATATTAATTGTGACTAATCAAATATCTGAATAAAGTTTTATGTGAGTATATGCTGTGTAACTCCAACTAAATATCATACAACACATAAAATATATAGAGAGATATACAAATAAAACATACATTTTTAGTGGTGAATAAAGAGTCCAATGTTAGAGTCCCTTTAAGAGTGCTCCAACTCGGTGCTGTGCTTTATATTATCTTCATATGCACAAAAGTAAGGTTGAGTGTCCCACCACCATTCACACCTTAATAAGTTGACCTATTTACCAAAAAATAAATCAGATGGCATTCCCCTTTAAAAGATTTACTTAGGGGCACTGCTGCTCTCCCCTCATGAGATTCTCCTTGTGATGGAATCTGGACACCCTGACTGGGTATCTCTGCCAAGAAGCTGCTTCCCAAGCTCTGGAACATGAGACCAGTAAATCTGGCAAGTTACCCCAAGAACTAGGCAACACCAATTTTGGAGTAAACCAGAATAAGAACTCTTTTTAGAACTTTATTTGAAATCTCACACAAAATATATACACCAGGAGGACACCCCCCGATCATATTACCCTAACAATACAACCGTAACCAGAAACATAATTAACTAGTCATTCAAACCAGCCAAGGTGCCTTGGCTATTTGGCCCCTACAACAGTGAATACAAAGGACACATTATTACAAGTATAAACACAGCCCACAAGAATAGTGTGCTAGTAGACAATTGCTGAGTTAATTAGACAAATAACAATAGGTGAAAGATGCTTAGGAGGCACACTAGACCTACTTACAATAAACACATTATAATAGGCAATCCCAGACAGGTGGCTTGAGTTGATGACATCACCATCTGCTTTGAGTCTCACAGTGTGAAGCAGTCACTTTTGGTAGTGAGGCAGTTAGGCCTTATACAGGGACCCGAGGCCTAGAGTCCCAGAATCTGTGTGTCTTGGGGAGACATGGACTCAAATCCAAAGTAACATTACTTCAAGGTTCCTCGAGGCATACACCTTACAAAGAGTAGTGTTCCCTTAAAATCTGGGGCCCATAGTCAGTAGGCAAGAGGCTAGCATTCAGTCCCCTTCAAAAGCTTCTGTCCCGGTTGAGTCTATCACACTCCTCGATCCTCCTTGTTGGTCTTTGGGTATAGCTCTAGTACCAGATACCTCCAGGGCTCCTCTGCTA
Source organism: Glandirana rugosa (assembly GCA_018402905.1). Lineage (NCBI taxonomy): Eukaryota > Metazoa > Chordata > Amphibia > Anura > Ranidae > Glandirana > Glandirana rugosa. The sequence goes on from BLSH010266345.1 coordinate 618,163, forward strand.
AGAAATAAAAACCACATTTCCAAGAAAAGTGCACTAAATGAGTAGTGCACTGCCGTTATAGCTCTTGTAAAAACATCGGTACAGTGTCCGCTCAAGACTCAGGGTATAAATATACCCTTTGAAAAAGTCACCTGATCATGATGAAACGCATCAGACATCATCATGTCTATCAGGAAGTTTAGCTGAATTGTTTAATGGATCTGCTGCTAATGACATCAAATAAGTCTTGGTGACCTTGCAACATTTCAAATCTACGTATATTGAGGGGCATGTCCGTAGAAGATTCTGCTAATAGGTAAAAAAAAAAAATTGCTCTATCAATAAAATTGATATTTTTCAAGCATAGTTATAATGTACAGATCTGCTGCTAGTAGAAGCTACACGTATGTCTCACTGAGCTTTCAAACTAAGGTGCCTAACTCACATTCATACATACACTAGGGCCAATTTAGACAGGATTCAATTAACCTATCAGCATATGTTTGAAGTGTGGGAGGAAATTGGAGTACCCGGAGGAAACCCACGCAGGCACAGGGAGAACGTGCTAACTCTAGACCATAGCTGATGTAATCTTATTTCCAGGTGTAAGTATGATGCACAAACCCCTTGCTATTGACAATGTCATGTAGTTCTCACTGCATATCGAAGATTTCAAATGCGTGTTCATCAACAAATGTCTATAAAGAGATCTGCTGGTTGAAATTAACACTTTTCACTATAGGTGCAAGCACTGTATCATCGTCCACAACTACACGTTCCTCTATCGATGTAGTGCTCGCTGAGTTTCTTTTTTCAGCTATAAGTGTCATACACACACCTATTGCTAATGACAAATACCATGTAGCTCTCACTGAGCTTGTAAAATTTCAAATATGTATGCATCAGCATAGTATTACCATAAGGAGATCTGCTGGTTAAAAAAAAAAAAGCAGATGCGAGTTCTATGATATCAATGTACATGCCTTTGCCCAATATTGCACTGCAGTTATCTTCCAATTAAAATAAACTTGACATAAGATGATGAATTCTTAGCAGAAGCTTTTCACCAGTATTCAGTAAAGTAGGAAAGTTCCCATATGCTCAAGTTGCCAGTGAATGCTGACAGCAGCTCTTTACCACGTGAACAGCTTTGACGAATCACGGCTGATCACAGTGTAAATAGGAAGAGCCGTATATCGGCTTTTCCTATACTCACATCTGCAGACGTGAGTAGATGAGAGCCGATCGGCGGCTCTCCTGACAGGGGGGGTTTGAGCTGATTGTTTATCACCCCCCCCCCATGGATTGCCACCCAGGACCACCAGGGAGCCCACCCAGGACCGCCAAGTAGCACAACCAGGGACCACCAGGGTAAGCCCACCCAGAACAACCAGGGAGCCAATCAGGGAGCCCACATTGACCACCAGGGAGCCCACCCTAGACCACCAGGTAAGGGGCACAATGCCCAACATGGATGGTACTCAGTGCCTATTTCAGATGCCACCCAGTACCACCAGGGAATGGACACCTTACACCTTACAATGCCCTCTATCAGTGCCACCTATCAGTGTCACCTATCAGTGCCCATCAGTGCCGCCTATGAGTTCCCATTAGTGCCACTTATCAGTGCCCATCAGTGCTGCATAGCAATGCTACCTATCAGTGTGCATCAGTGCTGCTTATTAGTGCTGCCTATCAGTGCCCATCAGTGCTGCACATAAGTGCCTCATCATCAGTGCCCATCAGTGCCGCCCTATCAGTGCCAATCAGTACTGCCTCATCGGTGCCCATCAGTGCAGCCTCATCAGTGCCCATCAGTGATGAAGAAAATGTACTTATTTACAAAGTTTTGTAACAGAAACAGAGAAAAACTTTTTTTTATTTTTAACACAAAAAATAAACAGAGGTGATCAAATACCAAAGAAAGCTCTATTTGTGGGAATAAAATAATAAAAATGTTGTTTGGGTACAACGTCGCATGACCGCTCAACTGTCGTTCAAAATGCAACAGCGCTCAAAGCTGAAAATGGGTCTGGGCTGGAAGGGGGTTATTGAAGTGTTTAAATAATAGTATAACATATTCTACACCAAAGTAGTGACTTGGCAAGGTCTGCATAAAAATCACAAAACATGTCATATCACCTTCAAAGATAGGGTCATACCATAACATTTAACATTACATATTGTCTAAAGGGAATACCCAGTTTCCAAGGTAGTTTTATAAAAATATTTAAAGAATGAAAAAAAGATTTTCCAAAAAGGTTTAAACATATAAAAGAAAAAAAAATAATAAACATATTCTAAAAAATTAAATGTTGTACAAAGATTAACTGGAACGTAAACTATCATTTAATCCTTGAGCACATTTTGCTTTAAGCCCTCATATTCACATACTCTCTAGTTACAAAATGTTTTGGTCAAATTTCCCCATATGGAATTTTGCTACTTGTTCGTCTATCCAACATTTCAAAAGGTATTATGTGACACAGTGAATAAGGAAGGCTACAGTTGATCCAAGAGTGAATGACAAATACGCACATGGTTATATACAGTAGCCATCTTATAATAGTTCTAATCATTTTCCTCACATAGAAGTCCCCACAGGAACGTGTATGTAGACCAATTCATTCTCTTATTTTCTATTCTATTCTTTTTACTCTATTCAAATGTATTCTATTCAAAATTTGAATTTCAGAAGATGGTTATATTCTTTCTATTTTATTCTATTCTATTATATTCTATTGCTTTTTTCTATGCTATTCTATTCTTATGTTTTTAATTCTCTCCTACTCTATTCTATTCTATTCAGATTTATTCTGTTCAAACTTCAAATTTTGGAAGACGGTTATGTTCTTTCTATTTTGTTCTATTGTTTTTTTTATTCAATTATTTTCTATGCTATTCTATTCTCTTATTTTATATTCTATTCTTTTCTAGTCTATTCTAATATATTCTATTCAAATGTATTCCATTCGAAATTTGAATTTTGTAAACTGTTGTATTCTTTCTATTCTATTCTTTTCTATTTGATTCTATTATTTTCTATTCTATTCCTTTTATTTTCTATTCTATTCTGTGTTACTCTAGTCTATTCTTTTCTATTCTATTCTTTCCTATTTTATTCTATTCTTGTTCTCAAATTGGTTTTCAGTTCCCAGTATTCACATGTATTTAATGGCATCAAAAGCAAGCAATACACATGCGTACTTGACTCCCCTTGAGTGCCACCAACTGAAGGTGAGGGGGTATTCATAGGATGAGATGAAAAAAAGGGGTGTTCAATATCCCAGACAAAGGTAGATGAGGCAAGATCAGGTTACTGGTCCCATTGCCAGAAGGATTGCTGCAGAGAGGAGTCTGAAATGTTGGGCCTCTAGAGTGGAGGAGTCCAAATGAGCTTGTATATAAGGGGAGCATTTTGCACTGTAAGGTGGGTCCAGATGGGTTGTTTGTGGGTAGCATGTATGTAATGTGAGTAGACACTGCTAAACCCATGCGAGCCTCCACCAGTATAGGATTGCAGCCCACATTCTAGGTGAATTATTTGCCCATATGAAATGTAGTAGTTTACATTGCAGAATCCTCAAGATATGATTGGGATAGGAACCGGCAATGCTTGAAAATAATACAACCGTTTGGGGAGATAGGTAATTTTTATGGTGTTTATTCTGCCAAACCAAGAAACATGAAGGGGCTTCACAACTTGAACTCAAGATCCCAAGAGTGTTGAGTGCTATTTGGCATCCCTAACTGTGTTCTTAGTTCCTACGTGAATCTTGCTATTTTTGAACATTTCCAAAACAATCTCTACAATTTAGTTAGATTTTTTTAAAATAGAAGATTTGGAAGTTTAAATTATACCCAAAGGATTTTTTCTTAGTTTTTGATAAAATGTTGAAAGGTTAGATCTCCTGTCAGGTTTACTACTTCATTAAAGAGATTTCCCCTCACTTTCTATTCTGAGGACAATGTTTTATCAGACAGGAAGTGGGAGAAAATGTGCACTAGGTAAAAAGACAGAGGTTCTAGCATTCCCCCACCTAACTTTACCACTTGCCGACCGCAGTCTGACGGCGACAAGGTGGCTCGATATCGCAAACCGCCGTCATATGACGGCGGCTGCAATATTGTGCACTGTGAGCGTGCACGCGCCGCCGGAGGTGCGCTCGCGCGATCACTGTGTTCCAGGGGGCCAGGGAGCGGGTAGGGTGGACCCAATCACCGCCGGCTACCCACGATGGCTCCCCCACAGTGAAAGAACGGAGGTCCGTGTAAGTAAACACGGATCTCCATTCTGACAGAGAGGGAAGGGCTGTGATCACAGACTTCCTGTATATGGAAGCCGTGATCACTCCCCTCCCCCTGCCAGCCCAGCCCCCCATACAGTTAGAACACATTGAGGGAACATAGTTAACCCTTAGAGCGCCCCCTCCAGGTTAACCCCTTCACTGCCAATGGCATTTACACAGTAATCAGTGCATTTTTATAGCACTGATCGCTGTATAAATGCCAATGGTCCCAAAAAAGTGTCAAAATGGTCCAACATGTCTGCCGCAATATCGCAGTACCGCTAATAATCACAGATCGCCGCCATTACTAGTAGTATATAAAAAAAATAAAAACCCCAGAAATTAATTCTCATCATCCGTAAATGCAGCAACTTTTGTGCAAACCAATCAATAAACGTCAATTTCGATTTTTTATACCAAAAATATGAGAAAGAATATAAATCAGCCAAAACCGATGTAAAAAATGCTTTTTTATATTTTTTTGGATTTGGATTTTTGCAAAAAGTAAGAAATATTGTTTTTTTTTGCAAAATTGCCACTCTTTTTTATTTATAGCAGCGATCAGAAATGATGCAGAGATGATCAAATACCACCAAAAGAAAGCTCTATTTGTGGGAAAAAAAGGACTCAAATTTCGTTTGGTTACAACGTCGCACGACCGCGCAATTGTCAGTTAAGGCGACACAGTGTTGAATCGCAAAAACTGCTCTGGTCCTAAAGTGTGAAATCCTTTCGGGGCTGAAGTGGTTAAAGTGGTTATAAAGCCTTAAGGGTTTTTGCCTTAAAATGGAACATTAGTCAGAAAATGAAGTCCTGCTAGATCACTTCAGGCTGGCCCTTTTGCAGGTATAACTATGTAAAACATTAAAAATAAATTCCTATCTTGTTTAAAATCCAGTAATACACTGTCTCACCCTGCTTTGCACATGCTCAGTTGCTCTCCGTTTTAGCATTGTGCTGAAAAAATGCTAAAAGAAGAAACAGTAGCGATGCTGGAGGCAGTTTACAGCACACATTAAGGCCCCATTTACGTGAGAGTTCCAATCGGATCCAGTTGTCCATTTTTTCAGCCGGACCTGATCGAACCCTTCATTCTCCTTTATGGAGCACTGGATGTAAACGGACTTGCACCTGTTTACACCCGGCTACCACCGGATCTGATCCGATCTGGCAAACAAAAAAGTAAAAAATGGAAGAGGATTCTTTCCCCTCTGGCTGGCTGGATTGGGGATCAGAGGGCAGCCGGCTGTAACCAGAGAGCAGATCTGTTTACATCCAGCTACCCATAGGGCAGAGCAGGCTCTGTCTGTGTCTGCTCTGCTGTAGTGGAGTGGACACGAACCTGTAATTTGGCCACTCCATTCAGCAAAAAACAAATCCAGAACGTTTGAAAGGGGCCTTATTTTGGTAGCATAATTATTAATGTGATATGTATGAACCTTATTTTTTTATCAAGTTGTTATGGGGAAAGTTCCACTTTAACCACTTAAGCCCCGCAAGGTTTTACCCCTTCATGACTGGGCCATTTTTTGCGATACAGCACTGCGTTACTTTAACTGACAATTGCTAAAAATATGCACTGTTACTGTAATAATGACACTGGGATGGGTTAACACCAAGGGCGAAAAAAGGGTTAAGTGTGTCCCTAGGGGGTGCTTATTAACTGTGTGGGGATTGCTCTGACTGGGAGAACACAGAGATCCATGTTCCTGCTTAGAAGGAACACACGATTTCTATGTTCTCCCCTGTCAGAACGGCAATCTGCCTTGTTTATATAGGCAGATTGCCGTTCTACCACTCTGGGGAACGATCACGGGTGGCCAGCGGACATCGCGTCCACCAGACCCACTGATTGGATTCCCCTCTCACAGCGCGAGTCCCCAGAGGCTACTGCACTAAGCGATGTACAGATACGTTGTTTTGCGCAGCCGGGCCACCTTGCCACAGTGAATGTGCGGAAGGGGTCCGGAAGTGGTTAATGCATTCTCTGCATTAAGGTCAAAAACCTTCTGAGTCCAGGATTCCCCCTCCCAAGCTGCCCTCATCCCGATCCAGCGATGTGCATGAGAGCTACTGCAATCATTGGCTTCTTCTGCTGTCAATCAAATCCTATGACAGGGGAGTGGGGAGGGAGGCATTGCAAAGCCCCACTGTCTGTGTATGGACACAGAAAAAAAATGGCTATAGATTCACCTTAAGCCAATAATAATAAAATTATCCTTTAATGCTATAACACTCATTTAAAGAGGAAACTACAAAGAACAATAAAACTCTTATTACTATTGCACTTTGCATATTATTATTGCTCTATTTACAGTTGCACTGCATAAGCCAATGTAATGTAAAGCTCAAGTCTCTTCATTATGACACTAGGCTTGTGCCAAACTGTACTGGAATATGTAACAGCAAACTCCTTATTAACAAAAGTCATGCAATGTATAAATTCAGCCTCTCCTTCTGTGAAACTTCGAATAATCTTTTTAAAATTTAGGTTTTGAAATTTATGTATTTTCTTTTGCCATCAGCATGTGATATAAATATTTATAAAGCTATTTTCATAACCTAATTTTCCAAAGCACGATAACTTACATAAATCTTGGTGTTGCGTATTTCCGTTATAGGGCTCATGCACACTGTAGCTGATAAACGATCGTTTTTGGTTGTTTGGGCGTTTTTTTTTTTTAACAGCCCAAAAACGCCCCTTCATGTTATCCAATGTGTCCATGCACACATGGACGTTTATTGTCATTTAACAGCAGTAGCGTTTTTGGGCTGTTATCTGAACGCCCTGAATTGGCATTCAAAAGTCGTTCTTCTGACCACAAAAAACGCTGGACACCGATAAACGCTCATAAACGCCGGTAAATGGACGTTTATCGGCGTCCGGCGTTTTTTGTAGTCAATGGAAGCTAATGATTGCAAAAACCGCGCTTAGGATTTTTTGAGGCTAGAAAGTTGTGGGTATGCTGCCTCCAGTGTATACTCCCTATATAGGGAGTGAGGGTATTTGATTGTTTGAGCCAAAAACGTTAGTAATCGAAGGTAACTGATGTTTTTTGCGGCCTGCGGCTATTTGCAGGTAAATGGCCGCAAATACTCGCAAATAGCCACAGGTCGCAAAAAACACCAGTCTTCTTGCTGAAAACTTACGGTTAAGTCCCGCAAGTCTATTGTCGGGTTTTTGCGATGACGACAATTTACTGTTATTTGCAGGTACACACGTACCTGTGTAACCTATTGTACTTCCCCGCAAAAACCCGACAATTTTTTTTTTTTGCGGGTTTGTTGGTTTTTGCTAGCAAATAGTCGATGTCACACGTACTCGGGATATTGCCTTTATGCGTTGTGGTTCTAAAT
>BLSH010266345.1:638082-652403 GCA_018402905.1 Glandirana rugosa
TATATATATATATCTTTATATATATATATATATATATATATATATAAATGTTTTTTGTTTTTTTTTGGTTGAACTGGATGGACTTGTGTCTTTTTTCAACCTGACTAACTATGTAACTATGTAACTGTCCTAGGGCATCTTTATGTAGACATTTTTTCAGATCCTCAGAGAGTTCTTTGCCATGAGGTGCCATGTTGAACTTCCAGTGACCAATATGAGAGAGTGAGAGCCATAACACCAAAATTGAACACACCTGCTCCCCATTCACACTTGAGACCTTGTAGCACTAATGAGTCACATGACACCGGCGAGGGAAAATAGCTAATTGGGCCCAATTTGGACATTTTTTACTTAAGGGTGTACACGCTTTTGTTGCCAGCGGTTTAGACATTAATGGCTGTGTGCTGAGTTATTTTGGGGGGTCAGCAAATTTACACTGTTATACAAGCTGTACACTCACTACTTGACATTGTAGCAAAGTGTCATTTCTTCAGTGTTGTCACATGAAAAGATAGAATAAAATATTTACAAAAATGTGAGGGGTGTACTCACTTTTGTGAGATATTGTATATGGACAGGGAAGGAAGGCAGGGCCCAAAAAGCCCAGGAAACCTGTGTTACAGGACCTAATTCGTCCTTAACCAGGGCAGCCTAAACTTACTTGCTACTATAGAACATTCCCTTGTAGGCACCTGCCAACACACTGGTATGCATGCCTTGTACTTTTTGTGACTATATTCTCCCTGGCATTCTATTTTCTTTTTTGTTGGTTAATGATAACATCAATTTACAGTTTTCAGAGTAGCAGCATTACACTGTAATGGTTATAAAGAGGCATCATGGTAGTTGTAACACCAAGATATACAGCGCAGAAGTGAGGTAGAAGCTGAGAGTTTAGAAAGCAAATGGGTACACTGTAATACTAAACATAGTAGCAAAGCAGAATGATAATTACTCTGAATTTAAAGAGGTATTAAAATTAAATCCAAGAGCAATCATTTATTATACTGCAACCTATCAATTCTTAGAACAAGCTCTTCTGCAAATGTAACATTTAAAGGGATGAGACAAACTATTTACCACTTAAAGTGGTGCTTACAATGATCAGATTTTATTTGTAAAACCTTTATCCCAAAAGGTATAAAATGGTTGCTGTAACTGCTTATAGTGTTAGATGGAGTTCAGCTTCAATTTGTTAGTGTATCTAAATCTGCTAGAACATCTAGCAATCCTGTTTTTGCACATAGCTTAGTAAAAATAGCCCACAATACACACAGTAACACATGTTGGCCACACATTTAACTCCTTGATCGCCCTGGATGTTAACCCCTTCCCTGCCAGTGTCATTAGCACAGTGACAGTGCATATTTTTAGCAATGGTTACTGTATTGGCGTCACTGGCCCCAAAAAGGTGTCAAAAGTGTCAGTTAGGTGTCCGATTTGTCTGCCACAATATTGCAGTCCTGCTATAAGTCATTACTTGCCGCCATTACTGGTAAAAAAATAAATAAAAATTCCATAAATGTATCCCATAGTTTGTAGACGCTATAAGTTTTGCTCAAACCAATCAATATACGCTTTTTGTGATTTTCTTTATCAAAAATATGTAGCAGAATACATATTGGCTGAAATTGATGAAGAAATTTAAATTTTTTTTACATTTTTTATTGGATTTGTTTTTTGTTTCAAAATTGTCGGCCATTTTTTTTTCTGTTTATAGCGCAAAAAATAAAAACCGCAGGTGATCAAATACCACCAATGGAAAGCCCTATTTGTGGGGACAAGGATATACATTTTATTTGGGTACATCGTTGCACAACCGCGCAATTGTCAGCTAAAGTGACGCAGTGCCGTATAGCAAAAATGACTTGGTCATGCAGGGGGTAAATCTTCTGGAGCTGAAGTGGTTAAACAATAGAAGAAGCTGTTTGCAATAGCAGCCTCTGTAAAGTTTTTTTAATAACATAAAGCATAAAACCTGATTTATTATTTTGGCTAAGCACTCTATTATGTGCAGCTGTGATAGAAAAATATTGCTAATAGAGAGAATGCTGACTTTAGGGTGTCTTGTATTTATAATTAATTACAGAATATATTTTGACAGTGTGCAAGGTAATTGTGAAAGGGGAAGTGGTAGTTGGGACTTCTGAGAATTGAACAGCCCAATTATAGACATTATTGCTGTGCTTTTCAAAATACTCACAATTTCCTAGCACTGGTATCAGACTTTTATGTGACTTTTGTGATAATAGCTATACATTTTACATGCTGTAGGATTATTCCTAACTTTGACACTATTGCCTAACAGTTTCGACTGAAAGCAGCATTCGTTTCTATGTGATGTTTTTTAATGGGTATGCTTGACAATGTGCAGGAATATTGTGAAAGGGGAAGTGGTACTTGGGACTTAAACAATTTAGAATTGAACAGCCATACTATGGGAATTCTCACTGTGCATCTAAAAACTTCCCTAGCACTGATGTCATAGCTTTGACTCTATTGCCTAACAGGTTCTCTTGAAAAAAGCATGTATTTTTATGGTTATCCTTGAGTTTGCAGTGTAGTAACCATGTCAGTAACCCTATTATGAAAGACATATGATGCCATAAAATATTATTTCCAACCCTCTGCTACAATTTCTAATAGCTAGCCTTCCGGGGCAACTTTTATTAAGATACACTCATTGCACGCTGGGATTTCTTAAGCCTGGTACACACTATGAGTTTTGGGTTGAACGAAAAAAACGCTGTCAGCTTTGGTTGGAGCCACTGTACTAACGACCTGACCGGCTGCCATGCACACGGGCCGAATGTTGGCCGCTTTTTAATAGTAGATAGCTGAACAAAGGAATTAACTGTGGACTTTGTTTAAGCTAGTGTAAATTTTTATTCTAGGTGTTTTTAGACTTGGCCATGATAAACAATACCACTCAAAGTTTTCTAGACTATGATGTTTCATGTGTTGTGAAATGAAGTACCTTTAAGTAAAAAAACAAGTTTGGAGTTTAAACTCACCTTTATTGGCAAGCTGAAGTTTTTGTAGATACAAGTGTAGGGATCTGCTGTCCTCTACTGTCTGTAAGTGGCTCTGCTGTTTAATGTTCACAGAGATTATTTATGTACATCACTTCCTACCTCTGGATAAAGGAGAAAAAGCAGAGAAAGAGAGAAAGTCTCATGCATATGTCCTGTCCATGCTGCTAACTCCAGCAGAGAAGGGACTATTATGCAAATATTCCTATGTTCTAATAGTTTAACTGCAGATAGCTTCTTGCGTGTGTATCTAAATCTTTGGGACAGACAGAGGATCTGTGTCCTATTGTTATTATTTCATATGCACAGTGCCAGATAGGTAGGTTTGTGCTGCTGTATGTGTGTAGGGGTCACCTTCCTGTATATTGGTAGGTGAACCTGTCTATTCAAATAGAGTTTATTTGCGGCTCCTATTATTTTAGTTATTCTGTCCTTTCTGGTCTGGGAGTCTATAGCTAGTTTTAGCTCAGGGCTCGATGAGCAGCTTAGGCTAGAGCAGTGGTTCTCAACTCCGGTCCTCGGGACCCCCCAACAGGCCAGGTTTGCAGGATAACTGAAATGTGTCACAGGTGATATCATTTGCTGCTCAGTGATTGCAGTATTCTAGTCTGCATCTCCCCAAGGTAATACTTAAAATCTGGCCTGTTGGTGGGTCCCGAGGATCGGAGTTGAGAACCACTGGGCTAGAGCCAGGTTAGGCATCCAATGTCCACTTCTGGTAAAAAGGGGCCCAGTGGCATGTCAGATTAGAAACTACTAGGGAGAGACTAAAGTGCAGAGTAGATAAGCTGACTGAGTTCCAGTGCCTCCCCACAGCAATCTGTGTGTGAGAAGCTGTGCTCCAGACTGTTTGGACAACAGCTGGAAGGCCTCCCCATCACCGCAGATCTTGTCTTCAACTCTCTGACACCAAGGTGAATGCTGCATATCCTCAGGGGCTCCTGTAACTGGACTTTGATGCAACATTTATCTGGCGTTATCTCTCTTAATAATTATATATATTATTATTGTAATTATTATTACATAGGATTTATATAGCACCAGCAGTTCAGGCAGCACTTTACAAAATAAGGGTATATGTGCACAATTCCATCAGGACTCTTGTTGGGCCCTTTGCTGATAATACCTGTTTGTACATTGGATGTATGTACTATTATTAATCTTTTCTTATATAAAGCTTGTGCTATTTCCATACTGGTGTGCATTCAAATGTTTATGGTTAATTTATATGCTGGTTGCAGTAGTTCCTCTGCTCCCAATTATTTTGATTAGATTACTTGGTAATTTCCCAAGAATGGAATCCCCTCTGTTCACAGAGGCCCTGTCCTGGGTGCAGCTTTATTATCAAACCCACTCTCCTACTTAGTGAAGATGATGGTTCTCTTATTTACCTACAGGTTTGAACCAATATCCTGTTTGGGGAGGGCCATTTAACATAATCTCCCCCCTCCCCCACACAAAAGAGGGCTACACAAGTTTGCGAAATAAACTTAAGTTCCTTTATGATGATGAAATTGAATGTTTTAAAAGCCTATACAGGGTAGGCAATAAAAGGTAAGACCTAACATTTTGCACCATCCCTTGGCTAAAATAGTACAACCATCTGCTACCATTTACGGCTCGTTCACATCATTAGCGTTGGACTGCTTTTGCTCAATGCAGTTCCATCGCAAGAACAAAGCAAATAGCTTTATGCTCTATGATGTCAGTTTACATGTGCTGCATGGAACAAATTGTATTTTTACATAGTGCAGCAAGTTCCATCACACTGCAGTGCATGAAAAAATACCATAGAACTCAGTAAAGTAAAAACGGAAATCCTTGCAATGCAATACAGTATAAAATTGTTTATGCATGTGCATTATGAATATTAAAAAAGGCTTTTGTGGGCTTAAAACCACCATTTGTTTTTAAATTTAATGCAGTGCTGCTGCCCTTTTTTAATAAAAAAATATTTTTATACAAAGTACGTTCTGAAGTCCTTGGTCCAGGACACCTTTTGCTGCAATGTGCATTATGAGCATGCTAATACATGCATTGTGGTGTAAAAGAGCCCTAAAAGAAGGGTTAAATATTTATATGCTATGTATATGCTTTAGGAAGGTATGTGTCTCTACAGTTTAGTCTCCTGTGTGAATTCACTATTAATAAGTCTATTTTAACCTTGTTATACCTGCAGTTAGCTGGATAATTATTAAGGAGTTTTGTTTATTTAGCAATAGTCAGATGTTTAATAATGCCACGTAGATACACATGGGGTTTGTGTCATGACATAATGTGAAGACAGTCATGGTCATTTACAGTCTTGCTGCTTAGTTACAGTAGACATGAGCTCTTGGCTATAAAATGCTGAACATATGTTATGCTTGATTTCTGACGACAGCAAATATACAGCTTGTTTCCCTGCTTGAAAGCTTCTGTATAGCTATAAAAAGGCGCCTGTGACTGCACCTACAGGGACAGTATGTTGGCAACATGGCATAGTTATTTACAGTAGCTGCAGCCCTACTCCGGACACTAAAATAGTTTCTTTTAACCACTTAAGGACCGGAAGGATTTCCCAACTTAGGACCAGAGCACTTTTTGCAATTCGGCACTGCGTTGCTTTAACTGACAATTGCGCGGTTAGGCAACGTTGTACCCAAACAAAATTGCGTCCTTTTTTCCCCACAAATAGAGCTTTCTTTTGGTGGTATTTGATCACCTCTTCGTCATTTCTGATCACCGCTATAAACAAAAAAAGAAAGACAATTTTTAAAAAAAAAAAACCCAATATTTCTTACTTTTTGCTATAATACATATCCCCCAAAAAAAAAAAAAATATATATATATATATATATATATATAAAAAATGTATTCATCAGTTTTGGTCGATTTATATTCTTCCTCATATTTTTGGTAAAAAAAAAATCACATTTGGCATTTATTGATTGGTTTGCGCAAAAGTTGCCATGTTTACCAACCATGAGAATTTCTGGAGCTTTTACAATTTTTTTTTTTTACTAGTAATGGCGGCGATCTGCAATTTTTATCAAGACTGTGATATTGGGGCGGACATGTTGAAAATTTTTGACACTTTTTTGGGACCAATGACATTTATACAGCGATTAGAAATTTAAATATCCACTGATTACTGTATAAATGTCATTGGCAGGGAAGGGGTTAACCTGCACGGGGCGCTCTAGGGGTTAACTGTATTCCCTGTGTGTGTTCTAACTGTATGGGGGCTGGGCTGGCAGGGGCACCAGAGATCTAACTGATCCCGAGTACAGGGATCAGTAGATCTCGGACATGACGCCTGTTAGAATGGGGAACCGTCGTGTTTACATCAGCGGTTCCCCATTCTGGCTCTGTCACAGGGCATCGCGAGTCGACTTCAGACATTGAGTGTGGGAGCGTGCGGCGGTGGGCACGAGTGTGCGGCGGTGGGCACGAGTGTGCGGCAGCGCGCACTCGCCCCCTAGCCATCGTGCACTCAAGTGACGACTATAAACGGCGATTTGTGGGACAGAGCCATGCTGTCGACGCTTATAGTTGCTACACGGTCGGCAAGAGATTAAAACTAGATTAGAAAGTGATCTGTCCATGGTTCTATCAATTTCAAATACTACTGATCAAGTAGTAAACATATGTGGAAAATGCAATAAAAAAAGATGGCTAACCAAGAAAACAGGTAGTGATCTACTTATTTTCTAGAGGCATACAAAAATTTGAGAGAAGACTCAACTAAGTAGTAACTTAGTATAATAGCTGGAACATAGAAACATAGAAGAGTGACAACAGGAAAAGACCAAATGGATCATTGAGTCTGGCCCTACAGAAAAGTAATTCTCAAACTTTGTTATGCAAGGGTTCTGTTTCTATGTGATTATACAGAAGTGTGTCAATCCTCGGTTTCTTTACTAAGTTCCAATAGTGCCTGTTGACATCTATATATAACATTTATATAGAGAGTATATTATATATAATTACTTTGACTTATTATGAATAAGTATGGCCTGGCAATGCATGCATGTGTGCTTTGTTTTTGCTAAATTAATAAATGTTCTGTTTCACCTGCTGATATATGATATATAACATACCTCATAGACCCAGCACCATTGGTGCCCGCTGCTGTCAATCAAATGTTGTGGCAAGGGAGTGGGGGGCAGGGCCGAATCACCCATACTGTGTATACAGAGACTGAGTACATAGGGACTGGACATTTGACTAGCAGCCTTTACCACTGCATGCAGACTTAAGTGCACCACCAAAAGACTGGGCCCGACACTAGCCAGATGAAGAAATATGGTAAAGAACTGTCTCCCCAAATTGATACCCAAAATGTCAATCCTTAAACTGAGTTCGCCGGTGAAATGACGACAAACTTTGGTACCCGCAATTTTCCATAGGTAACATTTTAAAAGTTCCTATAGGTCATAAAAATAATAATAAGCCTAAAATTACTGCCCTCACTTTGGTATGTGCAGCAATATGGAACATGTAGCGTAATCAACTTTTTGTGTGTAGGTGTTCATATGTGTGTATGTGGGGGGTTCAAATTCTTTTTTTGGGGGGAGTTCAGTGCTTGGGTTTAACTTTATTTTTTACACTCTTTTTTTAAATAAAATAAACTTTATTTTTTATCACATAGTGACAAAAAAGTGCCCCATAGTAATACTATTTTGGTGTGACAGTTTCTCTTTATTCAGACATCAGAGGTCTTTTAGACCCCGCTGCAGCCAATGTTTGCCATACATCGGTGGCAGTAAAAGGTTATATAGTATTCTTCTTATTATATTATTATTATACAGGATTTATATAGCGCAGACAGTTTACACAGCTATATAGTATTTTCACTTTGGCAGCCAAAATGAGATAACACTTATTTTAGATTTGTTACATGTTCACACTCACATAGCATAAAATAAAAAAATAATAAAAATGACTGCTTACCCTGCTACTTGCTTTTTACTTGCTTAAAAATCCAACCAGCTTTCCCCTTCTATGTAATGTTACGGATGGGCTGTGGAGTTATGTTTACCAAAATTAACTTCAGTCTGTACTGTGCTGGTAAATGTCATTATCAGTAAACATGATGTGTACAATGTTTGTTCTAACAAAGTGTAAAAATCTCAAGGCTTGGGTGGTAAATTGTATGTTATTACACTTTCGCTCACTTTGTCTCTTTATTTGTACCTAAGATTGTGTAGAATAGTCTGCTAGCTTATGTATAATTCTGCTCCAAAGAAACAAATAAATGTTTTATATTTTTTTAAAATCTATGTTTATCTGTGCTAACAGTATAAAATCTAACTTCAGGTACCATCACATAGTTTGCATGACTAAATAATTGTGACAAACAATATTTTAATGTGCTTTTACCAGATGTTTTAGCTTACAAAAATAAAATATTTAAAAATGAACTCAAGCCTTATCCTTAGTCTTGTGAGGTTTTAAAGGCTTTTCTCTTGTATTGAAATTGCTTACCCCGACTTCACTGCATCTCGTAAGTTAGTAATCAGTGCCTAATGCCACATTGATCAGAATCTCTAACTACTCTAAGTTGTAAAACATAGATGTCCTCTTACTATGTGTACTGACATTATTTTACTATATGTGAGCATATTGTTGCTTATTATTTGTTAAAGTAATGCCTGTGGGTTTGGTAACAGATGATGACACCTCAGTTGGAATCATTGTAGTGAAGCTATGGCAGGTCAATGGTCAATAACAGAATGGGATTCCTTCAATCTGGACAGGAGATATCACATGGCCTGCCACCAATCACATATTACAGGCTTGTGAGAGACCCATACTTCTATTAAAAAGCTTTTCTGTCGAAAAGATAACAGGCTAGTACACAGGCTTTGCAATCACACAGGCTGATTTTTCTAGCAGGAGAAAAAGTAGATAAAATGTTTGTCTACGTTCAAACAAATGCAATAGAAAACCTATCCTGTAACCTTGGATCAGTGAGCACTCTGGAACAAATAAAAAACAAACTTATTCATTTTATTTTTAATATCTCAAAAGGTTGGGCAGTGCACATACTGTATCTAAAAAAGAGTCATATAGTGCATAAGATCAAAGACGTTATTTAAAATAAAAGGGATAACATTTGGAGAGAGGCTACCTAAGTACTCCCCTTGTTCATGAGCCAGGAGCGGAAACTGTGGAGCATAGCCCCAGCATCTGGACCCCAAGGATAAGGACACGTATTTCAGGAATTTCACTTTATACTATTGGGCCAAAGTAGATCTAAATTTCATAGGTACGTTTAGACTTGGAAAAAGGTTTAAACCCACATACTGTAACCATGATACACATATTTAGTTAAGCTTGTGGACTAAGATCAAAAACAGACATAAGTACAATGCTCTTGTGATACCTAAATAATGATTACCTCTCCCATACCAAAAGGCTTTCAAGGCCGTTTTACACTGCTATATCCCCTGCAGTATACTTATTCTTGTAGTAAAAGCCCAGCCTGTGCTGTATGTCACTAGTAAATTTGGACCTTGCTGCTGCCCAGGGCCTATTATCATGTGATAAAAAATGTCTAGAATTTAGCAACAAGTTTCTTCTCAAATAGACTTCAATTAGATTAGTCCATTTAAAGCATTTCTGCTGTCCCCTTGGAGAATCAAACCCGGGCAGACTTGCCCAGGGGGCGTTTACATGAAGCAAGCTGTGATTCAGTGGGGGGGGGGGGAGGGGTGTGTGTGCCAGAGGAAGGCTGTGGTTGCTGTTGGGGGGGTAATGGCTGAAAAAACTACCCAATGCAGGCATGCTGTGTTCTGCACAGTGTCCTGCACCTCTGAATGGCCAACAATAGAATGAAAACTGAAAAATAAAAAAAGTGTATTTACTGAATGTTTGCTTTGAGGCTTGCAGAGCACTGAAACCATGATTTGTGGGTGCAATGTAAAGACTCTTGCAAAGCTTTCCTTCAGCCTCAAGTCCATACAGAGGTACAGCCTTGGCTAGAGGAAGAGGTGTTGAACTACAGCAGTGAAGAAAAAGGGATCGCCGGCATATTCTTTACGAGTTTCATCTGCCACGGTGGCAGATGAGACTTATTGCAAAAGAATGTAACAAACCTGGAGGAAGCAGCTGTGTGGGCAGAGCCATGCACAGCTGTACTAAATTGCAAAAAGAACAGGATTTCCCTAGAAGATGCACTCTACAATTCAGGTAAGTTAGGGAGGGGGAGGGCTGTGAGAAAATTTAATAAAATTTAAATTGAGGGAAATCCCAGGGTCCTGTATACCCCAGCATAATCCCACTAAGTCCAGCTCCCCATTGCTCACATAGAGCCTATAAACAAATAGCCATAAAATGCATGCCTGTTTAAAGATAATATTATCAGGGCTCCACCACACAAAGTGTACAGTTTCAATGGAGCACCTTCCTTGATAATCCCAACCCTACCCCTGTGTGCGTTATTAAAGGATATCTATTGTCGCATCAAACATTTTCATTTTATAACATCAGCATTGTAAAAACGTCACAAAAAAATAGTTATTTTTGACAATCCAATGTAAGCGTACTATAAAATCTCTTTTCACATTGTGAGTGTTGCCTGTCTGCTGGCCATCTCTTTCCACAACTTCCTAGATTCCCTGCATGCTTTGCAGTCTCTCCTCTGTCGTTTACTTTCAATTTCTAAAGACTACATATCCCATGGTATTTTGCTGCCTGCAAGCAGTGACTCTGCTTCCTGAGACTCCTTCTCTCAACACCTCTGTTGTTCAGAATGCAGGCTCTGTGAAATGTGTGACGCAGCAATGCCTACTCACGGGGCTATAGTGATCGTGTGTCACAGAATTCAAGGAAATAAATATGTGGAGATCTTCAAAAACTACGATCACACACTTATACACTTCAAGATCATTCTGATTAATAGGAGTGGGCTAGAAATAACGGAAAAATTAATAGGAGTGGGAATGGATAAATGATTTTAAGTTTTGATCATAGATATGATTCAAAGTAGCACCTTCCCTAATATCCCTGCCATCACCAGATTCATTGTTGTTGCTGCAGGATCTACTGTATTCTCTCTCCTGGGGGTTAATTATTCCTGATTTGTACATTTTACTGTATTTCCTTTTATTATTAACAAAATCCATACAAATAATTGTTTAGCACTACAACATGATACTTGGCTATGGTATTCTAATAAATGGGGTGGTTAAAGGAGGAGGCTAGAGGCAGAGACAAGAGGCAGTGGGAGGCAGGTAGGTGGGAAGACATGACTGATGCGGGGGATGAGGAGGAGAGTAGTTATTCTCTGAGAAAAGTACTAGTCAGTATGGTACTGCTTTGTGTCTGTGGACATGTATCAGGTGTGTCAGTATAGTGCTTATTCTGTACAGTATCTGTAGACATGTGTCGGGTGTGTCAGTATGGTACTTATTCTGTATCTGCGGGCGTGTATCAGGTGTGTCAGTATAGTATTTATTCTGTATCTGCGGGCATGTATCAGGTGTGTCAGTATGGTACTTATTCTGTATCTGGGGGCGTGTATCAGGTGTGTCAGTATAGTATTTATTCTGTATCTGCGGGCATGTATCAGGTGTGTCAGTATGGTACTTATTCTGTATCTGCGGGCATGTATCAGGTGTGTCAGTATAGTATTTATTCTGTATCTGAGGGCATGTATCAGGTGTGTCAGTATGGTATTTATTCTGTATCTGCGGGCATGTATCAGGTGTGTCAATATGGTATTTATTCTGTGTCTGGGGGCATGTATCAGGTGTGTCAGTATGGTATTTATTCTGTATCTGCGGGCGTGTATCAGGTGTGTCAGTATGGTACTTATTCTGTATCTGCAGGCATGTATCAGGTGTGTCAGTATAGTATTTATTCTGTATCTGAGGGCATGTATCAGGTGTGTCAGTATGGTATTTATTCTGTATCTGCGGGCATGTATCAGGTGTGTCAGTATGGTATTTATTCTGTATCTGCGGGCATGTATCAGGTGTGTCAGTATGGTATTTATTCTGTGTCTGGGGGCATGTATCAGGTGTGTCAGTATGGTATTTATTCTGTATCTGCGAGCATGTATCAGGTGTGTCAGTACCATACAGATTCTGAGTCTGCATATATTTATCAGCTGTGTCAGTATGGTACTGATTCTGTGTCTGCGGACAAGTATCAGGTGTGTCAGTATGGTACTTATTCTGTATCTGCGGGCATGTATCAGGTGTGTCAGTATGGTACTTATTCTGTATCTGCGGGCATGTATCAGGTGTGTCAGTATGGTACTGATTCTGTGTCTGGGGGCATGTATCAGGTGTGTCACTATGGTACTGATTCTGTGTCTGGGGGCATGTATCAGGTGTGTCAGTATGGTACTTATCCTGTATCTGCGGGCATGTATCAGGTGTGTCAGTATGGTACTTATTCTGTGTCTGGGGGCATGTATCAGGTGTGTCAGTATGGTACTTATTCTGTATCTGCGGGCATGTATCAGGTGTGTCAGTATGGTACTGATTCTGTGTCTGGGGGCATGTATCAGGTGTGTCAGTATGGTACTTATTCTGTATCTGCGGGCATGTATCAGGTGTGTCAGTATGGTACTGATTCTGTGTGTGGGGGCATGTATCAGGTGTGTCAGTACTATATAGTTTCTGGCTCTGCATATATGTGTCAGTTGTGTCAGTACGGTACTGATTCTGTATCTGAGTGTCAGTACAATAATGATTAAATGTCTGTGGACACGTATCAGGTGTGTCATTATTATACCTCCCAACAGTCTCTGATTTGCCAGGATTGTCCCAAAAGTTTAGGAAAATCCAGGGGTCCCATGTACCACAGATTAATTCCACTACTAAGCATGAAGTACATACTGTATATTCCAAAAGATAAAAATAAGCATCCATGGGGCATGAAAGATGTGCAGTCAGTGATGATATTCTATTTAGACATTTTGATGAAGCACAAGCTCATCTTCCTCAGGAATGCTGTGGCAATATGATATAACCAAATCTAAATTCCATCTCTCAGTTCTGCAGTTAAGCCTAGGCTTAATCTAAAGCTATAGACAGCAGATAAACAAACGTATTGTCAAAATGTTTTTTTTTAAAGTGCCAGATTTATAGTCTGTGAAAAAATTATCCACAAAGCATAGTAATGATGATATTTTGGTATGTTTCTTTGTAGGTGTTTTTCTCAAGGAAGACATCTGATTCATTCTGAAAATGCCAGAACAAAGTAATGATTACAGAGTAGTGGTGTTTGGAGCAGGAGGAGTCGGTAAAAGTTCCCTTGTCCTAAGGTTTGTGAAAGGCACATTTCGAGAAAGTTACATCCCGACAATCGAAGACACCTACAGACAAGTGATAAGCTGTGATAAAAGCATATGTACTTTACAAATTACAGACACCACTGGAAGCCACCAATTTCCAGCTATGCAGCGTCTGTCTATATCAAAAGGACATGCCTTCATTTTGGTTTATTCTGTAACCAGCAGGCAATCCCTTGAAGAACTGAAGCCAATCTATGAACAAATTTGTCAGATTAAAGGGGATGTTGAAAGCATCCCTATAATGCTGGTTGGAAATAAAAGCGATGAAACACAAAACAGAGAACTGGAAAGCTCCGAAGGTGAAGCAATAGCAAAAAAGTGGAAATGTGCCTTTATGGAGACATCAGCCAAGATGAACCACAATGTGAAAGAGCTGTTTCAAGAGCTGCTAAACCTTGAGAAACGCAGGACTGTGAGCCTCCAGATAGATGGCAAAAAGAGCAAACAGCAAAAAAGAAAAGAAAAATTGAAAGGGAAATGTGTGGTTATGTAAAGTCCCACAAATGTAAATGGGATAGTACACCCATTTCAGCATCATGGAAAATGGGACACTAGCATGTTCAACACTTGGCAATGCAATCATTTTAACATCTGGAAATAAATGGCACATGATATGTAGTTATATTGCCTCAGACGGGACTTTGGTTGATTTACTCTCAAGTCAGGATAATTTAATATGACTGGTGACACTTTTAACTTTAATTAAAATGAGACTTCATTCATGTTAAAGTTGGTTTCAGGGCAGACTCCGTTATATTGATGTATAGTACACGGTAAATAAAGGTCTACAATTTTACTAACGTAACGGTTCACAACTTGTACGATCACAGGGTAAAAGGTACTACGACTTTACCCACATGATAGGGTAAATGTAAACACCCTGAAATGTATTGGTGTGTAAAGGGAAAGTTAAAAAGAAAAGAAAAAACGACAAACGAGAAAAACGGTAGATAGACCTCCGAGTGTCAGGACGCAAAGAGTTCCAAATCGTCGAGAAC
>BLSH010266345.1:653253-664073 GCA_018402905.1 Glandirana rugosa
GTAACGTAACAAGCAAAACCCTACACCCGTCACAATTAAAGTTAAGTCGTACTGAGAGGGGTATGAAGCATGCCTTTGCTAGTTCCTAAGGAAAATGTTAGATGCTTAGCTATCTTGTGCAAGAGAGGTTAAAGTAAAGTCAGTACCACAATCTGGATTATTGTGCCAGGTCAGAGTCTGAAAAGTATTGAAGTCATTGGTTCCTCACAAAAGCCAGACAACTATTATTTCCAATAGCCAAAATCAGCAATGGTAGGCTACACATTTCTTTCAGTAAGGAATTGAATTTATATTTTAAGGGTAAAGTGTCTTTGGCAGTACAAAATTGCACTTTTTCAACTGAAGTACATAAAAGGCTTTTAAAATGGCTGAAAATAAATGTTAAACTGAAGGAAGAACCCCTAATATATTATTGGGTATAATACAGAATCTAAATTTCCTTTGAGTGCAATGTATCTGGACAGTCTAAGTCTTTTTGTTAAATGCATAATGTGCATAATGTTGACCTCATTGCAATCAATCTTTGTCTCAGTGATAGCAGCTAAATTGGCCATTAACGGCTACATATATCAGTTGAAGTTTATGTTCACTGACAATGTTTCTGTTGCTCATGCTTGTAAATCAAAAAAAAAAAAATATTGCATAGATCATTTTATGGCTTGTCTTACATTGAATTAGCCCTAGGATTATTTGGAAATGGATGGAGAGATGTAACAGCACAATCTCACATTTGATTGCTTAGTCTTTCTTTAAACATGCTTCAATTCAATAAATGTTCTCTTTTTCATAACCAGACATTCTACTGGGAGGTCATACTAATGTAGGTGTAATAAATAAAGTAAGGAAGAAGCAAAGTATGT
Source organism: Glandirana rugosa (assembly GCA_018402905.1). Taxonomy (NCBI): domain Eukaryota; kingdom Metazoa; phylum Chordata; class Amphibia; order Anura; family Ranidae; genus Glandirana; species Glandirana rugosa. The sequence goes on from BLSH010266345.1 coordinate 654,114, forward strand.
TTATTTAGTAAGGCAGGACAAAGTACAGTGAGGATGTGCTGTAACCAGGAGCAAACATATTACCACCATAAAATCTATTAAGAGAATTTATTTCAACTTGATTGCTAAGAGTTTCCATAATTTGCATTCATTGTACTTTGAATGTTTTATTAAATCAACTCATATGTGTTCATTGGCTGTTTGTCACTCAAGTGTGATGATTTGATATAGCCTTGAAGAATTATATCCCATGATGTTTGTCTGAACAAACTGAGCTAAGTTCTGCTAATTAATAGATTTCTGGGGGTAACTCTACTGCTCTTTTCACTCATTGTTGGTTGATTTACTAAAACTGGAGAGTGCAACATCTGGTGCAGCTCTGCAAAGAAACCAATCAGCTTCCATTTTTTTTTTTTGTCAAAGCTTAATTGAACAAGCTTACGTTATAAGCTGATTGGCTACCATGCACAGCTGCACCAGATTTTGCACTCTCCAGTTTATCTGAATCAACCCCATTATTTAGTAAACCCAGTAATGTATCTTTACATTAGAGATGCACAGTGTTCAGTTTTATTGAATGCATAAGAATGCCGAAGTTAAATGGTTTAAATTACCACAGTCGCTTTACCATACATTTAAGTCTCTGATATTGCCATTTGGTATAGTTGGCTCTGTCCTGGTCCACACATGTATTTATCAATTAGGAAGTGGAATACTGCTACCTGTAACAGTGACAGAATTTATCCTACAATGGATTTATGAGAGATGTTCAATTGCAGCTACTATGCACCTGTTGGAGAAAGCACACATTACATGACCAGATAGTGTGATTTATCTCCATTTAAATGTAAGGGTTAAAGTATATCTAAAGCCAAAACTTATTTTTGTTTATTTTGGATATAGTAGGGGAGGGTAAAAACTGCTGTCAGTTTTTAATGCCATCTGCATCAAATTTGGGAGTTTTGCCTTCATTTCCTGCCCTATAGCCTTAACAGGATATAGGAAGATATTTATTCCAATGAGTGATAATTTTTCCAATGAGGAATGTTAGATTCACACTGTTGCGGGTGTTGTGGCTCACATTTGCACAGGCACAGCAGCCCATTTATTTGAATGGGCCTACTGTACCTGAAGGAAACACATGTAAAAAGTCCCTGACCCCCTGACCCTTTTTTAAAATGTGTCCGCATGGTGCTTTGTCACCATGCAGTTTCACACACCCGAAAAGATGCTGTATTTTCTGATGCAGGAGGGAGCCACTGGTGGGTGCCATTACAAACTAATAGTGCCTCTGTGCATCTGATAGAGAGCAGCACATTCTGCCTGTGGGTGCGAGAATGTGTGTGATTTACAATCTGCTACAGTGTGAATCTATGCAAAAGCCCCCTCTTAAACAGTTATCTTTGGAATAAGTTTTGGAAGAGTTCTCCTCTATTCTTATTTAAGTGGCAACTCAAGATTTTGGATTTACCCTCACTTTTATTCTCAATGATATTGGCAAACAGAGCAATTAAAGAAGGTAAATATCCATAATGGGGACTTCAATACAAAAACCTGATAGTGGTTTAAATCCCTAAACACTCTAATTGAAATGTCTTGAGGTATACTTTAATAATAGAGTATAATAAGAATAATACGATTGTTTATACCAATCAGCTGGGGGTTCAGGGCCTCCAGCACATCATGATTAGCATAATTTTCAGATACAAGGGCTATTGTAGAGGGAGCAGTTGTGGATGTACATGTCCGGACCAGTAAGTTCTGTACAGTGGACGTGTATGCTGGAGGCTTTGTTCCTGTAAAGGAGATGAACACTCTCTGGAAACCAGTGGGAGTACAGCTAAGCACTATATGTCTTGAAATATCTTTTTTTGAGCCAAACTAGGTTTTATATGGAGTATTAGTTGACTTTTGTACCAGTTTGTTTCAAAGCACATGCTGTATTTTAAACAAACTGTATCTCAATATTTTTCAGGCAAGACTTGCAGAATGTTCTAAAATTAAATATGCAAGTATATGAGACATTCACAATAAAATATCAGATGTAAAATGCAGCATTTTTAACTTCTAAAATATCTTTTATGGGTTGCAACAGTGGTAGTAATTAGTTTCCATGTCTGCTAAATAATGTTCACAATTCTCAACAAGAAGTTGTATATTTGACTATTATTACTGCTTTGCGACTACAACTAAGGTTGCATTCAGTACTTTACATTAGTGTGATCTGTCTAGTAAAGCACAAAAAGACTGTGATGGCCACAACTGTCCTAGATGTAGAAACCCATCCTTTGCACTACGTGTTTCACAGTTTAGTACTTGCAGGCTAAGCTAAAGAACAACTATATATCCAAGCACAAAAGGATGGCTGACGGGTCTGAGCATGTACATTGGGTTTGATTTTCTGACATATAAAGTCAGTTGAAGTGCAGCGAGGTGAACCTAGATTCCCTCTAAATATCAATTTATTTTTTCTTTTTATTTCAGCATAATTGGATGCTTGAAGTAAATGCAGGATAACTTAAATTTACTGCTTTTCACTTCACATAACACTGCAGGCCCTCTGTATCTGTGTGGCATTTCAATGCTTAAATCCGCTATGTTCTTTTCCAGCATACTCAACATAATTAATAGAGTTCCGAATTTAAAAAATTCATAGGTAGAGCATCTTAACACCTGTAATCAGCAGCCCTAAAGTTTATCTGAAACCAAAACTTTTTTGTACACTTGGATAGAGTAGGGAATGGTTAGGACCCTGGTCAGTTTTTTTGTGTTCAGTTGCGGAGATCCCCCATCATTTCCTGTTCCGGAGACAACGTAGGGAATAAAAGAAGATCTCTCTGAAGTGAGAAGATATCCAATTTTACACAGTTGTCACCAGAACAGGTTTATTCTTTGGAAGATCTCCTCTATATACCTACTCTAAGGACAACTCCAAGTTGTCTGTAGCTGAGACAATTGTCACAAGTACACATCTCCTCAAGAGGGACTCAGACAGCAATAAAAACCAGAAAGGAGTTCTAACCATTCCATGTTGTTTCCAAAACTATTTTTAAACTTTATACACATTTTAAGATACAAGCAGATCGGAAGCACTTTTCAACATGGCTTGATTTCAACTTAAAGTGGAATTCCATGCAAAACCAAACTGTTCCATCCCAACACCTATTCTGACTAGCCTATGTAAGAAAGATCTGGATACTTACCTATTTTCAGCCAGCTCTGGTCCGGTAATATGATCCGCTTTGTAAGCCAGAAGTGGCTGCAGCCTGAAGGGGAGAGGACAGAGCACTCAACAACAGCTGATAAAGCCTGGAGCAGTGACATCACCCATAGTCTCCAATGGCCCATCGGTTTTCAGCAATCCCTCTTTATCCCTGCGCTGGCCACTGGCTGACATGATCTCTTACACAGGTTAGTCAGAATAGATGTTAGGACAGGGGAGGAAACAATTTTAAGAGTAATTTAAGTTTTTTTTATGGAATTCTACTTTGATGTTCTACATACAAAAATAGGATGTGATTAGAATAGTCACCATTCATTTCTATCCCAAAAAGATAGCAAGATGTTTCAATGGCTGTACACCAGTGGTTCTCAAGCCTGTCCTCAAGTACCCCCAACAGGCCATTTTTGCAGGCTTTCCTTTATCTTGCACATGTGCTTTAAATCAGAGTCAGTGGCTTGGTATTTTGGACAGCTATTTTATCTAAGAGAAATTCCCAAAACATGGCTTGTTGGGGGTACTTGAGGACAGGGTTGAGAACCACTACTATACACAATGCAAGCAGATTAAACAATTCTTTTTGAGACCTATCAATGGCTCTTATGTCATTCTGGAGCCTACCTGACTAGTTATAAATTGACAAGATTGCTAGGAAGGGATTCTACTAAAACTTTTGGCGGAGCAAAAGGACATTCAATAGAGACTGCAAATTCAAATTGCAAGATGTATGGCCAGCCTAATGCTACCTAAAAAAAAGAACAGGTAATTTATTTCTCACAGGTGTCAATGTTAATATTTTTTCAAACGAGGCATAGCCCTTAATTACACTAATTTAGGTTTGATATTACTCAGCTCGCCAAACACTGAAACAACTTTAATACTTAATTATACAATAAAAAACAAATTGGTTATAGTGATTGCCCCAGTTATAAAGTAGTGCTCTAAAGAAAGCTAACATGGGGGACTGCCAAATGGGGTCTCAGAAGAGGAAGGGCAAAGATGACTATTAGCTAGGGCCAGGGGAAATTGGACACATATTGGCTAAACATGGAAAGTTCCTTCAAGCTACCTATATATATGTGAGTTCTATGTCATATATCATAATAAATGTTCCATGGTATTCAGATGTGGTAAAACTAATACTTGTCAAACATGTAATGAAACATTTTATGTAATTTATAAAAACAATATGTATTGCATTTTTATGTTTATTTATCTACAGTATATTTCCTTTTTAGGGAAAACTGTTATGGATTGTTTCCTTGCAGATAAAGGCAGCATTTTCTTTGTGTATTAGCAGAAAACTTAAACATTTTGTAGTGGTTTGGAACACTGCTAAAACGAATAAATAATCATATAAAACATATCTTTATCAAAAGCAAAAAATAAATAATGTAAACATTGTAAAATAAGGAATATAAAGCAAAACATGCTGGTTTCCATATAACTTTATCATGTTTTATGTATTAAAGCCATGATCTGTTAAACATGTCTTGCATGAATATAAGCAAGGCCAGTAAGCAATACTATATATGAATTCCTACCATATTTTATACCCTTGTATGGTTATTGTAGTTTTTTTGAGTACTATTTTGCATAGAGTATGCTGGTTTAAATGAGTGTTATGCTCTCATTGGTATAAAAAAAATGCTTATTTTAGTAGTAAAAATGATAAATTGTAGAAAATATAAAATAATATACAGCTTTAATATATTTTATGTTTTTATTTAATTTTTTTTTCTTTATGGAATGTATGCAAATGTACACAAGTTCTAATATGTATATAAACCACTGGATATACTGTACATGTAAGATGAATGGCTAATTTTAACACAAGAGCATGATATTTATTACATTATACCGTGTATCATTCAAGTTGTATTTATTGTTGAAATGTCATCTATTTTACTCAAAATACAGATACAGAATTTATCTGTGCCTACATGTTTCTATGTTTCCAGTGCTGTTATGAATATAAAGAATCATACAAAATAAAGTTTTAAAGTACAACAATAAAGCTGGATACTGTCGGTGTGTTTTTAAAGTGTAAGTCCAGTTCTGATAACAAAAGAAAAAACTTGAAGTGGGAAGGTCTTTCAACAATATAACCACCTAAGCAATATTAAAGATGAAATCTAGGCACGTATAAAAATACAAATGAATGCTGCTCCATAATCATTAATACATGGTTACATCTATTTTTAAATACAAGCAATGTAATTGCCTACATTTGACTTGAAATCAATTTCCTACAGTCCCTATAAAGCAGGGGTAGGATGACTGGTTTATGTGCTGACAAGAAGCATGCTGGCAGGAGGAGAGAGCAGAGTAATATAGAGATAAGCTCATCATTGGCTGCATCTCCTTTAACAGTCCAGTCACAGGCTGAGATGGTTCCAGGTTGTCCTGGGTTCAGAGGAAGTTGGTTAAATTATGCTGACCATCAGACTGAGGGCATCTAAATGAAGAAAAAAGGACTGTAGTATAAAGCTCTGGGTTAAAAAAGAATATTGCAGCAAAAGCTGTTTTGTCCATGTGTTATCTTTTCATGGGTTATTCATTTTTATCTTGTTATCTTTGGGTGGAGCTCTGTTTTAATATTTTACTTAGGAACAAACTGTTATATACTGTACATAAACAGACAAAATGGCTGATATAGTAGTAAAATATATTTTTATTGAAAGTGAAGTTTTCTTTAGGGGTCCATTAAAGTGGTTGTAAACTTTAATCATACCTATAGGTAAGCCTATAATAAGGCTTACCTATAGGTACTGTAAATATGTCCTAAACGTGCACTGTTTAGGAGATATTTACTATTTATTCAGCCCATGATGTCATTGGCGCATGTGCTCTAAAGGAATGGCCACACGGGCCGTGCCTTCAGAATCCTGTGCCGTAACTGGTGCCCCCTCAGCGTATGCGCGGGAGTGACGTCATCGTGAATCCGGCAAGTCACACAACTGGAGTCTGTTGACCCAGATGGAAGACAGGGGAAGATGGAATCAGCCTCCAGCAAAGGCAGTGCATCGCTGGAAGGCTTCGTTTTCAGGTAAGTTTCACATAATATGCTAGTATGCAATGCATACTAGCACATTAGGTCTTTACCTTGCAGGTCAGAAAAACAAACGCCATATATTTATTATAAATAGGCTCTTAATGCACCCCAATGGACGAATTAACATAGATGCTCCTTTTCCTGATGCACCACAGTGCACCACAATACATGCTATTGGCATTATGCTGTGTGGCTGTGCCTCGTGCATTTTCAGCTTCTGTACTGCGCATAAGGGTGCCATTCTCATGAAATGACTTACACGACTGATAAATCAATTGACACATTTTGTACATCTTCTGTGGCTGATGGTGACATACATGGGGTATTGCATGTAAGGAGTAGTGTGCGCATGTTGTCAAATTAATTGTAATTTTTATACTTTGTGTGGAGTTTTTCTGTATGGAATACTAGATGCAATGTTATTTAACCACTTCCCACCTGGCCCATAGTAAAATGATGGCTGGGCAGGGGTTCTCCATACTCGGTGGACATCATATGACATCCTCCCAGGATTGCACCCCATGGGCCACACTGTAAAACGATCTGTCACCTGCTGTGTCCACTGAACACAATGGATGACAGATCAGTGTACCGGCCCACTGCTGGTACCATGTGGCTGCTGTACTAATCACAGCAGATCGCATGACAGTTGAACACAATGGATGGCTTCTATTCATACCATTCATTGTGTACTATTGTGCTGATCTCTGTGATTGGACAAAGTTGTAACATGAGACAAACAAGTGTGCTGTGCTCACAGGAACAGGTGTGCTGTTCAACCTGATGATTGCTGGATCCTTCACTGATGGGTGTCCAAGCCTTGATGTCCTCTCAACATCCTCAAAACCTTAGCATACAAAAGGCAGCACTTCCAAAATCCTTGCAGTGATGCTTAATTAATATGCTGTGCATAAGGTACAGGTACAAAGCTTACGCATTTCGGCGGATGACCGCCTTGATCACAGCTTGTGACAACCAAAAGAAATGCCCATGGGAGTTTACTGAGTGATGCCAAATAAAGTAATTAACAGAATATTACAAAGTGCAAAATGTATTTGATAATGCATAAAAACTGACAGAATACAATGTTGGTTGTATCATCATAAAAACATATATATATATACAGTATCTCACAAAAGTGAGTACACCCCTCACATTTTGATAAATATTTTATTATATCTTTTCATGTGACAACACTGAAGAAATGACACTTTGCTACAATGTAAAGTAGTGAGTGTACAGCTTGTATAACAGTGTAAATTTGCTGTCCCATCAGATAACTCAACACACAGGCATTAATGTCTAAACTGCTGTCAACAAAAGTGAGTGCACCCCTAAGTGAATATGCCCAAATTGGGCCCAAAGTTTCAATCTTTTGTGTGGCCACAATTATTTTCCAGCACTGCCTTAACCCTCTTGGGCAAAGAGTTCACCAGAGCTTTACAGGTTGCCACTGGAGTCCTCTTCCACATGATGACATCACTGAGCTGGTGGATGTTAGAGACCTTGCGCTCCACCACCTTCCATTTGAGGATGCCCCACAGATGCCCATAGGGGTTTAGGTCTGGATTCATGCTTGGCCAGTCCATCACCTTTACCCTCAGCTTCTTTAGCAAGGCAGTGGTCATCTTGGATGTGTGTTTGGGGTTGTTATGTTGGAATATTGCCCTGCCGCCCAGTCTCCGAAGGGAGAGGATCATGCTCTGCTTCAGTATTTCACAGTGCATGGTGGCATTCATGGTTCCCTCAATGAACTGTAGCTCCCCATTGGTGGCAGCACGCATGCAGCCCCAGACCATGAACCTCCCACCATCATGCTTGACTGTAGGCAAGACACACTTGTCTTTGTACTCACACGCTTGACACCATCTGAACAAAATAAGCTTATCTTGGTCTTATCAGACCATGGGACATGGTTCCAGGGATCCATGTCCTCAGTCTACTTGTCTACAGCAAACTGTTTGTGGGCTTTCTTGTGCATCATCTTTAGAAGAGGCTTCCTTCTGGAATGACAGCTATGCAGACCAATTTGATGCAGTGTGCGGTGCATGGTCTGAACGCTGGCAGGCTGACCCCTTCAACCTCTGCAGCAATGCTGGTAGCACTCATAGGTCTATTTCCTAAAGACAAACTCTGGATATGATGCTGAGCATGTGCACTCAACTTTTTTGGTCGACCATGGCGAGGCCTATACTGAGTGGAATCTGTCCTGGTAAACTGCTGTATGGTCTTGGCCACCGTGCTGCAGGTCAGTTTCAGGGTCTTGGCAATCCTCTTATAGCCTAGGCCATCTTTATGTAGAGCAACAATTCTTTTTTTTTCAGATCCTCAGAGAGTTCTTTGCCATGAGGTGCCATGTTGAACTTTCAGTGACCAGCATGAGAGAATGAGAGTGATAACACCAAATTTAACACACCTGCTCCCCATTCACACCTGAGACCTTGTAACACTAATGAGTCACATGACACCGGGGAGGAAAAATGGCTAATTGGGCCCAATTTGGACCTTTTCACTTAGGGGTGTACTCACTTTTGTTGCCGGTGGTTTAGACATTAATGGCTGTGCGTTGAGTTATTTTGAGCGGGCAGCAAATTTACACTGTTATACAAGCTGTACTCTCACTACTTTACATTGTATCAACGTGTAATTTTTTCAGTGTTGTCACATGAAAAGATATAATAAAATATTTACAAAAATATGAGGGGCATACTCACTTTTTTGAGATACTGTATATATATATATATATATAAAGAACGTGGTGTTTCCGTGAGAAGGTTAAAGGCCCTTTGTGGAAGATTTGAAGAGCTGCACAAAAGGGACTTTTGTCTCTACACTTATTTAACCACCTCCCACCCGGCCACTGTATATATACGTCTGGGTGGGAGCTTCCCCGTTCTTAAAGGACGTGTATTTACGTCCTGCAGAACGGGAGCTCGCAGCGCGACCACGCGGCGCGCTGCTGCTGGATCCTGTGATCATTATGATCACAGGATCCATCTGAGCAGAGATCGGGATACGGGCGCAGTGACTGGCCCTCCCGATCATGTGACGGCTGTGTCCAATCACAGCCGTCACATTGTAAACAGAGATGAACGTCTCTGTGACAGTTCTCCCCCCGCCAAGCTCAGTGAGAGCTCAGTGCGGGGGGGTGGAAGGGGGGACGACGAGCTGCAGCAATATGACAGCTCTCTGCATGATTTCATGCAGAAAGCTGTCACAGATCACCCCCCACACAGTGCACCAAGCACACCCATAAACAGTCCCCAAAACATCTGTATGTCCCCAATCACATCTGTCACCATACACAAAACATCTGTATGTCCCCAAAACATCTGTCACAGTCCCCAAACATCTGTCTGTCCCCGTCACATCTGTCACCATACACAAAACATCTGTCGAAAGACGTACTTTAGTACGTCTCTCGACAGTATAACGACGTCGAGCAGCAGGGGGGAAGGTGGGGGGGCGTGACTCGAGAGTGACTCGAACCGCCCCCCTCTTGACAGTGTCTCTGCAAGTAGAGACAAATGTTACACTGCCGACACTAACCTGTGTCGGCAGTGTACTAGCCCTCCCGGTCAGTGACGCGGGCATAGGGCTAGAGACGAGTCTACCTAGGACACTAGTATTACTAGTGTCCTAGGTCGTCGTCGCGCGGCGCACCAGCGCGACGCTCGAGGGCAAGACGTCCTGCATTTATGTGCAG
>BLSH010266345.1:664083-685571 GCA_018402905.1 Glandirana rugosa
AAGAAAAAAACGACTTACACCGAGGGCCGAGATGTCGGAGAGGAGGACCCCGCAAAGTACTTTAATCACCCGGGCACACGTTCGGGTGTGACGTGTCTATTAGGGGCCGACAGTTGGTCCCTGTCTAGTAGGAATTCACGTCACAACCAGTCTCGTGACCCCCGGGGGGCCACTAATTTCATGAAACGCCCCAGGAGGAGAGGCTGTAGAGCCGGGAGCCACATTCAGCAAAAAAAGAAGAAGGGATGTGGACAAGATGGAATCTACACTTTAGCTAAAGTGGATTTGACAGATAAGGAGGTCAATATACTTAATGCTGGTCTCAAGTGTGCTATGAAAAGGCCAATCAATAAATTTAGTGTGTATGTGGACATACATAAGTATGCAAGAAAAATAAACATGAAAAAATATTTTCTGGGTAATCCACCAGGTGCAAGGAGGACTGATGAATAAGTAGGGGTTGACAGTGGACTACGGAATAGATCACTGTTCAACCCACCACCATCATCTAACCACTATGTTGAAACATTCAAAAAGCTGGTATTGAACGATTTGGAAAAAGTTGTGCCTAAAAAGAATTTGAACCCCCGGTATATCGAGGATGGTATTATGGCTTTGGAGAATAAAAAAAGATATTATTATATGGCCAGCGGATAAAGGGGGTGGGGTGGTTGTCCTCGACAAATCTTTTTATCACTCACAACTCTTGGGGATGTTGAGTGACAGTGAAACATGTGAGGAACTAAAAGGCGACCCCACAACTGCTTATCGGAGAGATCTGAGCCAATTGGTGGAATACGGCTATCGGACCCATATTCTTAATAAGAAAGAAAGGAGGTATTTGTGTCCTAGCTTTAATCGTATACCTACTATCTATACGCTACCTAAGGTCCACAAGAACACTGATTGTCCACCAGGCAGACCTATAGATAGTTAATAGCATAGGGTCTGTGACATCTAGGGTTGGTGAATACCTAGATAAGTTCTTGCAGGAGAGTGTTGTCACCACCAAGGCTTATTTAATAGACACTAAGGATTTCCTTAACCACAATTCCTGCAGAACGGGAGCTCGCAGCGCGGTCACGCGGCGCGCTGCGGCTGGATCCTGTGATCATTATGATCACAGGATCCAGCTGAGCAGAGATCGGGATATGGGCGCAGTGATTGGCCCTCCCGATCATGTGACAGCTGTGTCCAATCACAGCTGTCACATTGTAAACAGAGACGGACGTCTTTGTGACAGTTCTCCCCCCGCCGAGCTCAGTGCGGGGGGGAATCTGCAGCTATGTGAAATCTCTCTGCATGATGAGGATTTCATGCAGAGAGCGGTCACAGATCGCCCCCCACACAGTGCACCAAGCACACTGATACCCCTGTCCCCATACACATAAGTGTCCCCATAAAACAGTCCCCAAAACATCTGTATGTCCCCCATCACATTTGTCATCATACACAAAACATCTGTCACAGTCCCCAAAACATCTGTCTGTCCCCCATCACATCTGTCACAGTCCCCATCACATCTGTCACAGTCCCCAAACATCTGTCACAGTCCCCATCACATCTGTCACAGTCCCCATCACATCTGTCACAGTCCCCATCACATCTGTCACAGTCCCCATCACATCTGTCTGTCCGCCAACACCAAATAAACTCCGATTTGGGTTATTTTTACCAAAGAAATGTAGCAGTATCATTTTTGGTCAAAATTTATGAAGAGAAATTACTTATTTGCAAAATTTTATAACAGAAACAGAAACAAATGCATTGTTTTTGAAAATTTTCAGTTTTTTCTTAATTTATAGCGCAAAAAATAAAAAACCCAGGGGTGATTAAATACCACCAAAAGAAAGCTCTATTTGTGTGAAAAAAATGATAAAAATTTCATATGGGTACAACGTCGCAGGACTGCGCAATTGTCATTCAAACTGCAACAGCGCTGAAAGCTGAAAATTGGTCCGGGAAGGAAGGGGGTTTAAGTGCCCAGTATTGAAGTGGTTAAGAGTCATTACTTCTTTCACAGTTTAATCATATATTTTGTGGACTTGGCCCCAGTAATCGACTTTTATTGATATTACTCAGTGGGCTATGCATATTGGTTTGCACTGATTGCATTGACACTTCATGACTGCGCTATTATCATTATTTATTTATTTATTTTTTCACTTATTGGGTCCACAAGAATTGTTTATACATTTATAAATTTTTTTTAGTTGTGTGTTTTGTATCAAGTCATCACACTGATTTTGGTGTTTTAGAGAAATATTAAGTGATTTATTTTTAGATATATTGCGTTTGGTTTAAATATATTATAGTGGTGGCATTTGAAAAGGGAGCGCTGCACTCATTTTATTTATATTTTTATTATGGAATAGACATTTTATTGAATGACCTGGGAGGTAAAAAAGGCACATATCATACATAAGAATTTGAGCATGCAATATTTATAGAAGTCATGCTGGGAGTTGTAATTCTATAGTGTATGATAGGCAGAATACACTGGTCATGCTGAAACATGTATTCCATTGCCAGCTAGGAAAGAGCAAATGGCGTGCAGACAGGGTGCTGTCAGTTGGTGGGGGTTGCACATCAGTGGGGTATCTCAGACTGATGGGTGTCAATGGGAAAAAATGGCAACAACAGAGGGATGTGGATAGATTGTTGTATGCTGGGGCCACAACTTAGTGTTGATAAATATGGGTAGATACTTGTCAAATTAATATTTCCTTACTCATCACCAGCCATAGAAAAGCAGATAATGGTCAAATGCTTCTACAGTATTGCTTTAATAAGATTAAAACACTTTAATGAAATCACCACTTGCCTATCAGTTCTAAAATCAATAACTGGTGTCATCTTATTTATTTGTCCACTGTGCATTACCATCTCAGAGAAAGGATGAAAGTGCTTACATGACTTCTTCTTACAAGGCTCATGTAAGCTTGGTAAGTGTCAGCTATTTTTGTTTTTAACTGTATGGTGACTGTTTTCGTACAAATCTGAAATGATAATCATAAGATTGTGCTGCTGAACAGGATATTGTATTTGTGTATTGATGATAGTAATAGACATCAATGACATAGACATGTGTTGCAGAACAGTGGACGTTATATCTATGTACAGGGAGGGCTAGATGCAATAAAAAGGGCATTAAACTTCTGAACAAGTGAGTGAGGTTCATATTGAATATGAGTCGACCTGAACCTAACTTGTTCGCAGTTCAGAGACGGCCTTAACAAACAGGTCATATTTGACCATTTAGCCTGTCTGAATCCCAGGCTGATTGTATACATGCATCAGCCTATGTTTTGACATTTTGTGGCAGTAGCAGTACCAAATCAAAATGACAGATCCCTGGCATGCTGCTGCTTGTAAACATACCAGCCAAATTGACCATATTTGATGAATGCTGTCACCTAGGGTCTCTAGTAGGCTTATTGACAAACAGCATCTGGCTAAGTATCTGTCAGTTTGCAGTGAGAGTGTGATTACATTATCAGTAAACATTATAAAGTTGTAGATCATTGGGTGGATTATCATTAGATCATTGCTGGACAGCATTATGGACAATATTGAATTTACATCAGGGGACATTGCTTATTTTTTTTAAATGTATTCATTTTAAAGTGGTTTTAAACACTCACATATACCCAGTAAAATGAACAGCTTCAGATGATACACAGAGATGAAGCAAATACTCCTACATAGGTTTTACTTATTTATCTGCATTCTTTTCCTCTCTGCACCCCTTCAAAAGAGCAGATCTTGTTAAAAATATTTCTTGATCAGTCAGGAGCACAGAGGAGGGGGTGCAGAGACTGCAGTTATAGTGTGTGAGAGCTGATTGCAGGAAAGGAACAAACCCCCTTTACACAGCAGAAGAACTGTGTTTTGAACGGACAAGCTCTATTCTAAGCCCTTCCCCAACATAAATGTATCTCTTGTGTCGGGAAAACTTCACAGAAGTGACTCATTGTGATAACAGAGGAATGAAGCACCAGAGAGAAATGACACTTAGATCTTTAGGGGAAGATAAGTAAACACTGCAGATATATGTGCTTTGCTCAGATTCCATGACTGATGTTTACCACTTTAAATAAAGGACTTTTTAATGGTCTACAAATAGAAAAAGGATTGGGACTCTTAGAATAATTACCCATACAACATCATAAATGTAAAAGTTAATTTTACTATATACCATATAACTATATTTATCACAACTCATTGTAATAACACAACCTACCCCCCCCCCCCCCCAATAGACATAGTAGTTCCTCACCAGGAAATTATTTAGCTAGCACTCTTATATAGGAATGAGAACACTGTGCACAAGGCATTATATCACATGAGGGAGGAAATACACAATCCGATGCGTTTCACTTTGTTAGCTTCTTCTGGGGCTTGGAGGGGAATGATACAATAGAGTTGCTGAAAGAGAGATACACCTAATATACATTTTAATGGTGTGGGTGTTATTTTCTTTTAGCTTGGGGTTGTTAGAGCAAATCAGGGAGTTCTCGCTGACAATCTGTTCAAGAGTTGCATTGTTTGAAACAAAAATTGTAAAAACACTGCGCACTAAATACGCACACACCCTCAAGCCAGCTGCACCGCAGCATCCTTACATATCCCCATATACCTAGTAAAGTAGTTGGTCTTTCATAAGCTAAATGTATATAAAATAAATTATATTATATATTTATTGGCTAATTCAGTAACATCAACAGTGGGTGTGATCCAGGTCTGATTAATTTTATTGAAAGTCAGTTTCTCAGTCACAATTCCCCCCCGGCTGTGCTGAAGACCTTCTTTGATGTGACCTTTGGAGGGGTCTATGTGCTGGTTTAAGAAACTTTCATTGAAATGTCATTTGCCAGCAATTTAAAGTAGAACTCTACCCAAATGGGGAAATTTATCTTTATGTCCTCCTGCCCTGCCACGTTTGGAATATTTTTTTTGGGGGGGTACCTACTTTTGCCTAGGCGATCTGAGTGGAAGTTCTCCTATCCCCCTCCCGCCTAAATGCATAGTGCTCTGGTGCTAGAATTGTTATAAACTGAAAAAGTGAGAAATTCACCCCTCAGTACAGCACTACAATATCTGTATACACATCACATGATGTGACATCATGTGAAAGTAATAAAAAGCAAACTTCAAAGATCTGCATCTGTTTCTAAAAAACTCCAAAAACAAATGTACTTCAGTCCTTCGTTTGTATCAAGTTCATCCATAGACCATTGTGTTTTTTTGTGTAAACCTAATAAATTCAGTGCAGCTTGACATGTCCTTTCACAACACAAATGGACAGCCACTCACCAGATAGAATTCCCTCTCTTTAAACAAATATTAGAAAAAATAGTAGTATAAACTTCGTATTCAGTAGATGCTTCTCTCATGCTATGAGAACTTCTCCTTCTCCTCTGTTCCCCATAGCATTCATATCAAGATGACATGGAAAATGAAACAGTACATAGCATAATGCTGCTAGACCAGGTTTTTGTGTATTAGAAAACAGATATACTCACAAACATGTATCTTTCAAAGCAGATCACAAAGTGTGTGAAGTAATGTGCAAAACACTATCCCTTCAGTAAAACATGCAAGTGCCATAAAGTTCAGTGTAGATTCCACATACAAGTGTCTGTCAACTAATTCAGTTGGACAGCCACTCATGAGCTACTATTGCTTCTCTTAAGAAAAAGATCAGCAAAATAGTGTTCCCCTATTTTGTGTCTGTTTGCCCCATGTTGGCATTGTGTCCACCATAGTATTTGCATTGGCAGAGCAGAGTAGGACTGGCCATAAGAGGGATTACTTTGACGCAGTTGGCCAGCTTAAACATGTATTGCAATATATGTAAACTAAAAATCCCTGTTTTTCATTGCAACATTTTCTAGAAAGGGTATAGCAGTTTACAGAGGATTATCCAGAATTTCTAGTGATTCTAACACTACTCTGGACAAATGACATTGAATGTTGCTAGGGACACAGCAAGTGCCAGCACCCACTGCTTCTTTAGAAACCATTGACAGCTGAAAGCTGTCATATATAGAAGTGGTAGATATACCGCTTCTTTATGTGATGCTTTTCTCCCGCTGAACAGGGGGCCCAATGGGAAAATGTTCGGCTTTTGTCTGAACACTTGAACAGACAAATTTTGGTCCAAACCTAGGTTCCCCTCACTCTCAAAGTTGCATTAAAAGGACCCTCTACCTACTGCAAAGTGCCTTTTAAAAGTTTGTTATGCTTTGATCCCCATGGCTGTACCCAGCTCCCCGTGCTCTTTTTAACAATAGCTTGCCTACTGGCCTTGAAAATGCCAGAATTTAGCATCAAAATTCAAAATTCTTGCTTTATTGAGGTTGACTGCTAAGTTCTGTTTTTCAAAATCCAAGAAGGATTTGCAGAAACAACCCAGGCATGTCCCCTATACCCACCATAAACTCCTATCCCCCACAAGCTCCCAGTCTTACAATTATTTACCATTCTTTTCCTCCCCACCAGCTCTTTTTATCCCAACCTCCACCATTAGCTCCCCTTAAATAGAGTTACAGATAACTCTGTCCTCGTGACTTTTTATAAAATAAAATAGGCATACATTTGCTAGTTATACATTACAGTGCAGTACCACCAGATATGTTATGTAATCCCAAGTGTATAAATTCCAGTACATGCAGGCCATGCTAGGAATTGTCTCCCAGCAACATATGTTCAAGATCTGGTGAATGGTTTGACAGCTTTGCACAATTTTCTACAGTTTACAGAACATGTCACAAGCGTACATAATGTTCTGACATGACTGAACATGTCCGTTATACATTCCCTGCTATGTGGGTAAACATGTTGCCGTTGTTGTGGATACTACCCCTGCACACTTAACATCTAAAGAAAACGAGTGTCCAATCAGGACACAACGTTTTAGGGAATGTTCACACCAGCGGCCTTGTAGCCTCAGGTGGTGCCCTGGTCAGCATTGTTAAAGCTATATAGAGGGGCAGTGGAGTGCAGGGTGCTATATCCCTCTGGGAGATTTATTAAAACTGGTGTACACAGAATCTGGTGCGGCTGTGCATAGTAACCAGCTTGTAGGTTTTATTGTCAAAGCTTAACTGAACAATCTGAAGCTAGAAGCTGATTGGCTACTATGCAAAGCTACACCAGATTCTGTATTCACCAGTCTATGTTCCTGCAACTGACAATGCAGTTATGCCAGCACTGACTATTGATAATACCTCCCAACTTTTTGAGATGTGAATGACACCTATTAGCAAAAGTATGTAGGTACAGGACACACCCACTGCCATGCCCCCTTAAAGGATAATTATACAAAAAAAAAGATTAATTAAACCCACAAGTGTTTTTACCACTACTATTCCTTTATACTGGCTTTTGAAATTTACAAATGCAGCAATTTAGAAATTGGATGAAAAGATTAGCACAAAGAAACACCTTTTGAAAGATAAAGAGTGTATTTTATATACAACTATATAGATCAGACCAAAATGGGGGACAAATGAGGTTGAAAGAGGGACAGAGGGACTTTGTACCAAAACAGGGACAGTCCCTCGAAATCAGGGACAGTTGGGAGCTACGCTGTTGATCTCCTGCCTGGAATTTACTGTATAGATCCTGGCACCAACAGAGACTGAGTAGCAGCATGGGAGTGTGTGATTAGGTAAGTAACCACTGAACACCAATGCTTATTTTTGCTCCCTTTGACACCAACAGTTTGAGATTTATTTGCTCCCACTGCCATCAACAATTTGAATTTATTTTCTTCCAGTTGACACAATGATTTGGGTCTTAATTGAACCCACTGTGACCACAATGGGGCTTGCTTTCCTCCCACTGACGCGAACAGTTTGCAACTTATTTTCCTCCCATTGGCAATGGAATGCAGCTTATTTTAGTATCACTGACACCAATGGTGAGGTTATTTTATTCCCACCAACACCAATGTAAAAGGCAGAGCATTACATACTTCTGTTTGTTGCACTCTATGGAGCTAATTTACTACAGCTAACACAAATTCCACAGTGAATCATTAACTGTCAAATTGACATTCTGAAGCTGTGGAAAACTGTTGCTAAACCACCAGAGCAGGTCAGCATTTTAGCACCAAACTTTCCAATTGCATTTTGGAGTGTGTCCGAGACTTACAAAGAAGCCAGCCAGCGATTTTACGCTAGGGTTTGGCTCACCAGTGCTGCATAAGTATGCCTTTAAAGGTGCGGAGAGACATTACAAGCCCAGCACAGAACAATGGCAGCTGGAGGCGTCTAAAATGTCCCCAAACCTATCCCAGCTAGCTAAACAAAAATGGCAATCTCCCCAATTTATAACTAGATTTTAGGGTAAGATTCCCATGGAAGGGCTTTGCACAGAGCAAACAAAATGATATTTATTTCACAGACTTGAAGGTGGGGTGCAGCATGTGTGGCGCCAGTAACTCACACAGAGAGGTGCAATAGAAAACTCGTATGGAAGTAATGCAATGACAGTTCACAACAACCCAGAGGGTTACCTGCCCAGCCGGGTACACTCACGGTTTCCAACGAGGTGAAGGTGACAGGTATTAACTGAGTTGTCTGTTAAGAGAGCAGAATGCAGCCTGGCCGTCTGGTACCCAGGCGGAAAAAAGTTCACTGAGTTGCGACCCTCCTCATCAGAAACCTTTCTCTACCCTCGGTTCACACTCCTGTGACATAGGATCCGACTTGTGAGACCCAAAGTCACAGGACATGTGAAATGCCATGTATCTCTATGTATCTCTAATTGACACTACTGACATTGCTACGACTTCAGAAATGGTTCCTGCACTACTTTGATCCGACTTTCACACGGTCTCAATGCCAGAGAGTGTAAAAGTCTAATCAAAGTCGGACTCTAAAGTTGCATTGAAAATCGCACAACTTTGGAGTTGTCTATTGTGAGCCGAGTCTTATGGATGCACAGCAATCTGTATCCAAGACATCACTGCTGGCAAATAATACATTCTTGGCACTGAAGAAGTATAAACACAGCATGGGGCATGCCGAGTGATGTAATGACAATAAGCATTATTTTGTCTTAATGTTCAATGGAAATAATGTTGGGCTAACTGAATTCATTGGTGGCTAATTAAACACAGATTCACCAGACAGAATTGCTAATCACTTAGAATACCAGGCACATTATCTGTGAAAGTAATTTGACAAACTCTACACCAATCATAAGTGTGTTTTACTCTGCCAATGGGAGAACAATTGTGCTAGTGCATGTCAGAAGCAGTCACTTTGAAAACATGCACAAGGAAAGGAATGCAAGTGACCCACTTCAGTTAGTCAGATGTTTTTTTTTTCTATGTATAGAGCGTACTTACGCGCATTTTCGCGCAAATGCGTGAAAATGTGTTCTCGCATTCTCATTCTGCACAATATGTAAAGTGACATTTGCCTGCATTTTGTGCATATTTGAGCATGTAGCGCCTACCCCACATTTCCAGGTGCCTGGTGGTGACCCCCAGAGACAGGGAGGGCTGACATCTCATCTCAGGGTGCAGGGTATTGGGCATGGTAGGTGATGAACAAGAAAGAAAATTGGGCGCCAGTCACTTTTAAGCTTGAACAAAGAAAAGTTTATTTCTCACATCAGGAAACATAGGGGAGAGAAGGGATATGGCACAGGACACCCTTAGTCAAAAATAATAACGATCAGCAGACAGGCAGACTCCTTAGACAAAAAGGTGAGATAAGGCAGACAGCAATACAGGAAAAGAGCCTTTAATCTGAACCAGCACATTTGTACTTTGTAGAATAAGCTGTCTCCTATAGTAACTGAACTTTACTCACAGCATCATACAGATTTCTCTTAGCTGAGTTCTCTCTTGAAGCTCTCCCAGCCACCTCATGGGTCCCCGGTCCATGAAGAGTCACCTCTGGTACTTCACTAGAACTCCATTAATCTCAGAATTGTTTCCAGGTATGGAGCAGGCTCTCCTCTGCAGAATCTTGAACACCTGGATAGGCCTCGAACAGTCCTAGCAGCCAGTAGTACTCCCGGATAGGTCTCAGGCTTCAGGCCTAGCAGCCAGGAGCTATTTGACACACATCCACTCAGGCCACAGCCCAGGGTGAGAAGAGACCGATCAGCTGCCTTCCTCCAAATAAATAGCTTCTCCCAGCATGCAAAGCGGCTATCCTGATTGGCTGAGAGAAGTATGTTTATGCATAACCTGACTTCACTGTAGCACATCATACTAATGCCAGGGGAGACAGTGCTATCTACTGACAAAAGGCAGAAGCCACAGCTGAAACAAATATTACATTTTACCTGTAGCCCTATTTTTGGGGCAAGGGTGCTACACGCGCATGAGGCGTAAATTACTGATCAAACAAGCAGATTTTTCTATTTTTTTTTTTTTTTTTACTGACGAATGCACTGTGCTTGTTTATGTGCCTGTGGACTGAGCTTTTTCAAGCTGCAGGGTGCAAGAGGCCTTACGCTTGTATTTGTGCCACTGACTGTTTTTTCAAAGCAGTGCTTATCCATCAGTCCCTATATGTTACATATTCTTGACTGCTGAACTCTGTAAGTTATATTAGGTTATGTTGTACATTACATACTTATGACTATTGCACTCTTTATTATGTTTTGATCTTTACCTATTTCATACTGCTGTTCTCTGCATGTTATGTTGTAGGCAATATAGCCCTGACTGACACAGCAATGGGGCATTACTCCTTCCACTGACACCAACAATGGGAAATATGTTTTGTCCTAAGTTTTATGTGTGCCTAGGATACTCTCAAGTTTACCTAATCCTATGTCCATGATTAGCTGCATATCCTCATCCCCTTGACTGTGTTCAGCTCATTGTCTGTCTCACATATAGTATTTCCTTTACCTATTCCATGACCATCTTCCATTCTGTGTACCCTATGATCCATTTTAAGGAAATGGCACTCCTGATCAAATATTACTTGTTCAGCTAAAATACCACTATTTTATGAAGCTGAAAACCAGCCTAATTGGGCAGCACAGTGGTGTAGTGGATAGCACTTTCACCTGGCAGCAAAAGGGTTGCGGGTTCGAATCCCAACCATGCCACTACCTGCCTGGAGTTTGCATGTTCTCCCTGTGCCTGCGTGGGTTTCCTCTGGGTACTCTGGTTTCCTCCCACACTCCAAAGACATGCTGTAGGTGTGACGAATGCAAGTATCAGATCGCTGACCTCCTCACTGACCGGTGACCGAGGACCCCTCTGATCTAGTACCGCACTTGTCATGAACGTAACAATGCAACTCTCAGCTGCTTTCAGCACAAAGATTTCCCAGTTTGCAGGACCACTGTCTAAGTGCCAGCCGCCTGAGAGCAATTGTTACCGGGCTAATTCAAACAATTAACCCTTTCTCTGCCACCACTTCTGGATGCCGGCCAGAAGACCCATACGTTCGAAATATCAGTATTTCAGAATAACCGCCTGTAACACACACTGTCACTGTAGACAGGTATATTCAGATGCGTTATTTTAAAAACAGTAGCGCTCTTCAAAGGAACAGTTTCGTAATAGTTGCATTAAGCGCTTTAGGGACAAAATTAACACTTTTCAAAATAAAGTTTAATAATGAAAAGGTCAAGTTTTAGGTGCAGTAAAATATTTACAGAAAAATAAAAGTACAAAGTGAGACAAAATTACAGCGACAAAGAACAGAATGAAAATACTTGCATTTGAAATGTCCGTGCTTAATCAGTGCTTCGAAGATTATTTCCTGGTTCTCTGATGTTGTTTCATTGATGGTAATTGAGAACTGACAATTGATCTTGGCAGTCCTTTTTCTCTGGATCACAAGGGGGGGAGCCATACCCCTCTGGCCATTCGCATGAGAGGGCGTGTTCTTAGACAATGTCCAGGGTGGACCGTTGCGAGACATGCTGCATAATTCATGCATAGATTATGAAAATCATATCTTGTGATTGGGCCACCTGGCAAATCTCCTAGTAAGAAATTCAATCTCAGCATGCATAAAGCTTTCAAATGAATCCAAAGATGAGAGTTCTGAGACCTTCTAGGACCCTGGGGAGGGAATAGACTAGTTCTATCCCTCCTTAGGTAACAAAGGGTGAATGTTTATACTTATCTGGGCCGAAATTCTACATTGTAATATGTATGTTTTATCATTATGGCATACTTCTACCAGAAATTATGGGTTTATATAGCTTTTGGGTAAGTTGCAAGACAGAGAGAGAGGGTCATCCCAAGGTTAGAGTTGCCTGGGGAATTTATGGGCAAACATCAGTTTGTTTTATGTTTATTCAAAATAAGCGGACAGGGCTGCTTCCTGGACAGTCAAGGACCATAATCAGATGGCCCCTTTTGAAGTTGATCTGACCATAGAAGGAGGGGGTGTAAATGAGGAGTTTTGTCCTAGTTCAAACTGCCATGTTAAAGGGACCTTAGATTGTAAGCTCCTTGAGGGTAGGGACTGATGTGAATGTACAATATATATGTAAATTGCTGTGTAAATTGACAGCACTGTATAAGTACCTATTTATTTCCTCACTCCATAATAGCAGTCCCAGTCTTCTTTGTATGATATAGATGTTTATGCATTTGAAATTTGAAATATTGCAAATGAACATCAATCCTTTTTTTCCTTTGCATAAATGCAGGCTATGTCTGATTTTGACCTCTGCTTGGATTTTGGCAAATTCTCTGTCCTCAACAATTGGTAGCCAAGCTGAACTGTGATGCTATTGACATTGATTTGGTATCTCCTGCCATGTGTCCAATCCCTTGTCAATCCTATTAGTGAACATCTGGTGTTATGTTTTTACTCCCAGGGAAAAGCAAATGTCAGAGAACCTTCTTAATCTTAGTGAATTGTAGATGTCTAAATTGTAATTGCAGTTATAGCTAAAAACACTGTAACCCTCCTGCTACTACTACACTTTTGGTCATATTTCTTAATAAACTGCCAGAACTAAGTTTCAGAAACATGTCCAGGGCCAGCCAGTGCTTGCGTGTTTGAGAGGATTGACTCAGTCTGTGGACCAATCACCCTGTCTTCTTTCCTCCTCAAATGTCCCTCTTTTAGATCTGGTGTACAGACATAATGAAGACACACGTACTGTTTAACTGACCGACGTGGTAATATCACTAGCTGTTTATTCTGTCTTTAAATAATTCTGTTAATATAATGGACTTTAGACTGTATATGTACCAGGGAGGAATTGCAGACAGGGCTGGATTTATACCTTGTGGGCAAAGGGCACATCAGGTTTAGTGGGCTCCTCAAATGTAGAATTTAAAATACATTACAAATCAACAAATGTGCATATTAAAGTCCATTTAAGGGATTTCATTGGGAATGTCTGTAAACCTCCTAGCAGATATTAGGTAAGAAAAAAATTAAAAGATTATAACTACAGTCGGTCCCCGGGTTACAAACAAGATAGGGACTGTAGGTTTGTTCTTAAGTTGAATTTGTTTGTAAGTCGGAACAGGTATATTTTTTCAGTTTATCTTCAGCCAAAAAAACTATCTTTAAGCTTTTTGGATAACATAGGGAAGGGGTAACACCCATGTAATGTTTGTTATGCTGTCTATGTTTCTGTTCAGAAGATTTCACCTCACTTCCTGTCCCGATGATAATTGCATTTAGAAAATGTTGGGTTGTTGAGGAAACAAACCTTGGTGATTAAGCATCAGTGGAGACCCCTTTTTCCCATAATAACTCTTACAGGAGTGAATTCCCTTCCTTGGGGGAGATTTCCTTTTACTTCCTGTTGTCTCCCTCCATTTGTAAGTAGGAGTCGTTTGTAAGTCGGACATTTGTAACTAGGGGGCCGCCTGTAAGCTTCTATTTACAGGGATGGGTCCAGGACAGGAGATATATTTCTAAGAATATAGAGGTTGGTCTAGCTTGAGCCTGACCTACCGCTACGCGAAATTTTCTCATTATTGCCTTTTCACACCAACCAACTAGTCATTACCTATGGAGATGGTTTACTTTCTTAATGACAGTCACACATTTTAAAAGGGCATGCCATTATAAGGTTGCGTGTACACAAACGTAAGCATTTGTGGGCTACCCTCCTTACAGGAGTAAGCATGCTATGCATGACTTGCTTGAACCAGCAAAATTAATTTAAAACAAATACAATATACCAGGAGTATTACTTTTAAAGTTGATTGATACATTTTAATGAAAGAAACTCAGTTTTTTAATGATATTTTTGTACAGGGGGCGATCCCTACTGCCAGTGGGTCTTGTGGCAATTACTGCTTTTGCCCCATTATATATTTGCCACTGGGTGTAGGAGTGAGAAGATTTACCAATTAAATTGTGAAAGTAAAAAGGATAGAGAGATACAATCTCCCATCCTGTAAAACTATTCCCTGTTTATAAAAGAGAAGAAAAAGTGCTCCTCACCAGTCAAGTGCATTACTATATAGATAATATAATAATTGCAGCGCTTATTATTACAGTGGAGCGTTGGATTACGAGCATAATCCGTTCCAGGAGAATGCTTTTAATCCAAAGCGCTCGTATATCAAAGCATGTTTCCCTATAGGAAACAATGGAAATTCAGATCATTCGTTCCACAGTGACTGCTTGTCTATGCAGTACTGTATGTGACCAGAGGTCCGGGGGCCCTGATGTATGCAATACCATATGTGGCCAGAGGTGCTGGTGAGGCTCAGAGACGCTCGGAAACATTTGGAAAGACTCTGGAATGCTTCCGAGCGTCCCCGAGCCTCACCAGCACCCACGCACCTTTGGCCACATGCGGTATTGCATGCACAGAAACGTAATCCTGCTCGTTTTGCGAGACAGCGCTCGCAAACCGACTCAGGTTTTTAAAAAAAAAAACTGCTCGTATTGCAAAATGCTTGTTAACAGCGTTACTCGCAATCCGAGGTTCTACTGTATATTGTTTTATGGGTGTAATGTGTACCTATGTACTTTAGGTGCAAGTTCTGTGGCACAGTGGGTGTCTTGACACTTTACCTCTCTCAGTGCATCTAATGCATCAGTTTTTGAAAGGACTTTAAAGTGTTAAATGACATATTCCGATTGATTAGATCCAGCTACAAATTTCTAACTGATGGCAATGTTGACATTTTTGCTTCCCATTTTATTATGAAAGGGATTTGTGGCTGCCCTCAAACTACGGTCTCCTTCTACCCAGAGGGCTCATCCCAGCAATGGAGTGGATTTGAAGTAACATTTCCTTTTGGATAGTGTAGGAAATATACTGTAGGCATGTCAGTCTCATATGTTAGTGTAGTAACTCCTAAATCCATACTGAAACATGTCATAATTGTAATATTCAAGAGCTTGGCTTCAGCTGTTTTGCAAAAGACTTTTCATCTATTAAACAAAACAAAAATGACTGCTTGATGTTGATCTGTAGTTGCTATATTCTCTAGATCAAATAAGAGCTTTTGTGTTTCATTGTAGCTGAGAAACTAAAAAGAATGAAATGCTCCAATTTTACGCACACCTTTCACCAATAAATGTAGTTCCAAATCCCTAAAAGCAATTGTTACCAAATGACGTATAAGTGATTGTAAAGTCTCGTTTTTTTTTTGGAAATAACAAACATGTTATACTTACCTCCTCTGTGCAGTTGGTTTTGCACAGAGCAGCCCCGATCCTTCTCTTCTCAGGTCCCTCTTTGCTGCTCCTGGCTCCTCCCTCCTGTCGAGTGCCCCCTCAGCCAGCAGCTTCCTATGGGGGCACCGAGCCAAGTCAGAGCTCTGTGTATCCATTCAGACCTGGCCCCTTCTCTCCCCTGACTGACTTTGAATGACAGCCGTGGGAGCCAATGGCGCCACTACTGTGTCTCAGCCAATCAGGTGGAGTGTCCTGGATGGCTTAGACACGCATGGACATCGCTGGAGAGAGAAGGGGCTCCGGTAAGTAATTAGGGGGTGCTGGGGGGCTGCTACACACAAAAGTTTTTTATCTTAATGCATTAAGATAAAAAACCTTCTGCCTTTACAACCCCTTTAAACTTGTCCCAGTTACAATTGAGGAGACGGTGATTTCCTATGTGTGAACACTGCCACATAGCATGTGATGTTACAGCAAGGATGGATGCTTTGGCTGTCAATTGAAACCTTCAGTCCTGTAATTCAGCGCATGTGCAATGCCACTGTATTCTCTTTGGAGGACCTTGTCATGGCACCTATAGCTAAAAAGTTAAAGTGTCACTAAAGGCATTTTTTTTTTAGTTTTGGATAGAGTGGAGAGAGATTAGAACTCTTGTCATGTTTTATTGCTGTCTGTGCCCCGTTAGAGAGATTCACCCACTCTGTTTGTCCTGTTTACTGTTATTTATCGCCAAAAGTGAAAGTAAAAGAAAATCCTAAATTTTGGGTTGACATCAGAAGAGGAATAGAAGAAATCTTCCAATGGGGACACTTGTTCTGGTGACATCCGTGGATTCCTCCACTTTGGGGGGATTTCGTCTCACTACCTGTTTTGGCTATGTGACAGGGAGTGAAGGGAAATAAGCACTGACCTACCCTAAAGCTGAATACACACTATACAATTTTCTTTAGATCTTTCCTTTAGATTTACCAAAACCATATAATATCAGATCAAACTTAAACATTTTCAATTTGTATGCAATCAGGCCCTTGAACTATATAGTTGAAGGTGAAGCTAAATTGAATTACTGCACATGCACGAGGCGAGGCGGCCAGAAGCAGAGCGGGCAGGGAGGAGGGAGCCGGGCTTCTGACGTCAGCGGCTGCGGCTGGAGGCCAGAGCTCCCTGAAGTGTGGAAAAGGACACCTGTCTAAAGACAGGTGTCCTCTTCCCCCTCCCCCCCGAAAGGTGCCAAATGTGACACCTGAGGGGGGAGGAATCCAACCAGCGGAAGTTCCACTTTTGGGTTGAACTCCGCTTTAAGGATGATGCAGGTGATTTCACAGCACCTTATGTTGCTACACTGATGGAAGAACCCTATTGGTCAATTAAACTGCACTCTCTAGGGCAGTGGTGTCAAACTCAATTTCATCATGGGCCATATCACATTATGGTTGTAATTACAAATCACCAAATTTGCACATTAAAGTCCATTTAAGGCATTTCATTGGGAATGTCCGTAAACCTCCTAGTAGATATTAGGTAAGAAAAAAATTAAAAGAACATAACTATGCTTCTATTTACTCTTGTACGGGACACCAGGGATGGGTCCAAGACCAGAGATATATTTCTAAGAAAAAAGAGGTTGGTCTAGCCTGAGCTTAAACACTTGAATACTGGGCACTTAAACCCCCTTCCTTCCCGAACCAATTTTCAGCTCTCAGTGATGTTGCAGTTTGAATGACAATTGTGCGGTCATGCGACACTGTACCCAAATGACATTTTTATCATTTTTTCACACAAATAGAGCTTTCTTTTGGTGGTATTTAATCACCCCTGGGTTTTTTATTTTTTGCGCTATAAATTAAAAAAAGATTGAAAATTTTCAAAAACAATGCATTTTTCTTTGTTTCTGTTATAAAATTTTGCAAATAAGTAATTTCTCTTCATAAATTTTGACCAAAAATGATACTGCTACATTTCTTTGGTAAAAATAACCCAAATCAGAGTTTATTTGGTGTTGGCGGACAGACAGATGTTTTGGGAACTGTGACAGATGTGACAGCGTCGCGCCGCGTGCCCGTGCTGCGAGCTCCCGTTCTGCAGGACGTAAATACATGTCCTGTCAGAACGGGGAAGCTCCCACCCGGCCGTATATATACGGTGGCCGGGTGGGAGGTGGTTAATTGCATTAGGAGAGATGCACAATTAACCCCTTGCTATGAGGTTGATTGCATCATACTTGCATAGTCGAGCATAGTCATGCATAGGCGAGCGCAAGAGGTGTGCCTGGGCACACCCTAATCCACGAGAAGCTCCAGTTTTTTTCTTTATTTTTTCAAAAGCCGGGTTCCAGCAATTGTAAGCACAACTCATTTTTAATGAGATTTGACTTGTTTTTTTCTTTAGAAATGTCATTTTTGATGCAGCATGTTATATGTATGCTACAGATGTGCCACTTTACAGGCACATTAAGGGGACCTCAGGCACTATATTTAAATGAATTTTCATTTTTATTAAAATTACTGCTGATGAAAAAAACTATTGTTTTTTTCAATTTTCTTTATTGATACATGTCCCCTAGGGCAGTACCCGGACCCCCATACCCCTTTTATGGCCAATTACTTGCATATAAGCCTTCAAAATAGGCAATTTTTCCCATTTGGCTACCATAGACTTCAATGGGGTTTGCCATTCAGGCTAGAACATTTCCCCTGTTCAGGAGTTCTGCTGCCAACTGAACAGGGGGGTGTTCGACCTATAGAAACATATCTCCTGACTCATGATTTCAAAAAACCTTAAAACATTGCTGTCACTTATTCTCTGACCCTACTGTTAACCTGTAGGCTGACTGTAATTGATAACTTTTTCAATTAAATTTCTTATAAAAAGTATTATAAAAATTCATACGAAAATTCTCAGAACATTCAAATGTAGTTCGAAAACTTTTGATTTGGGAACAACTTGACCTTACCGAATAAAAACCACATACAGTTTTGTTAGTAAATTTTTCATCTCGCTCCTTCAAATTTTCTCATCATGGCAGTCAAAAACAAACATCAATTTGACCCATTAATGATTAGAAAAATGAACAAACTTTTTTAGAACATTCTTTTCCAAAGAATTTCCGTATGAAATTCCTCCCATCTTAGGCCAAATTAACTTCATACTCCCACAGACAGGAGAGAGGAAGCAGTAGTTAACCACTTGCCGAAATTATACTCTATACTGTATATACGACGGCAAGGCGGTTATCCTGCGCAGGATCACGTACCTAGTACATAATCCTGCACTTCCGGATCTGGGGTGCGCATGTGCGCCGCCAGTGACCAGCTACCGCTGTGTCAAATCAGCAGGTCCAGCGGACTTGATGTCTGCCGGTACCAACACAAGCAGAGTGGCGGTCTACCTATGTAAACAAGGCAGACTGCCGTTCCAAAGCAGGAACAGGGATGTCTGCCTTCCTATAGTACAAGCACCTCCCACACAGTAACCAAGCACAGGTTAGGCACACCCCTTGATTGTCCCTGATGTTAACCCCTTCCCAGCAAGTGTCATTAGAACAGTGACAGTGCATATTTTTAGCACTGATCACTGTATTAGTGTCACTGGTTCCCAAAAAAGTGTCAAAAGTGTCACAGTCCCGCTATAAGTTGCTGATCACCACCATTACTAGTAAAAAAAAAAAATAAAGAAAATAAAAATTCCATAGATATATCACCCCGTAGTTTGTAGACGCTATAACTTTTGAACAAACCAATCAATACACCCATATTGGGATTTTTTTTTACCAAATGTCTAGCAGAATACATATTGGCCCAAACTTATGAAGAAATTTGATTTTTTTACTTTTTTTGTTTTATAGCAGGAAGTAAAAAATATTGTTTTTTTTTCAAAATTGTTGGTCTTTATTTGTTTATAAAAACTGCAGAGGGGATCAAGTACCACCAAAAGAAAGCTCTATTTGTGGGGAAAAAGTACATAAATTTTGTTTGGGCACATGCTCACATGACTGCGCAATTGTCATTAAAAGTAACCCAGTGCCATATTGCAAAAAATGGCCTGGTCATGAAGGGGGGGGGGGGGTGTAAGCCTTCTGGAGCTGAAGTGGTTAAAGCAGATCTAAATCTTCTTATTGTTTTCAGTCAAGGAAGCTGCCATTATGGCCTCTGTTTGATCTTTAACTGCCATGATGTTGCACATGTGATCAGTTATGACACCAGCCATTTGATGGTTTGACAGTCTGGTTGAGAGCACAACCAATGTGACAGTTACATTCCTGGCACGTTCCAGGAATATAACTGTTTTTTGAAACTGTTAAATCACTTAGTTCTGCTCTAATGACCAGTGAGTTACTATTTCTTCATCAGTAAAAGTGTGCCAGATCCTGAAGACATATTAACACTATAGCTCTGATAAGGTGGAATATAAGGTTGTGTCCAACTCTGCATGTTTTGCTTGCAATGGGTTATTTTGACAATAGAGCAAGGGCCATATTAAGGCAGAATAAGGTGTAGTGAGCAGCACGTAAAAAGTATAGACAAGATAGAAAAAGTAAGAAGAAAACAGGACATAGGCAGAGGAGGCACTGGTAAGAGCGTCAATGTATGTGGGGAGGAAGCCAGGAAGTGAATCCTTGCCAGCAAGCAGTACCATGGGGGCCAGTCGTGGAAATAATCTACTTCAAAGGGCTAATAAGGACCAATCAAGAGCTTTAATGTTCTACCCATAGGGTCCATATCCACTCAAATTTTCACAGATTGTATTGTTGGGAATTGGGGCTATTCTCTCCTGGATCAGGAACCATGTCATCTTATGCTTCGCCCAAGTGATGGATGACCACATTGCTTTTGCCAGGGTTTGGTTTGTTGAAGTGAACAGAAACTTCACAAGGTGAAATTGGGATTTTGTGCATTCTGATGGGTTCAGGTTGAGCAATGTAGCCCTAGGATATTTTTGTATACCCTTGCCCAGTAGCATGTACACTAATTGGTACATGCTGGTCCAGAAGCTCTTGATTCGATTCACACCATAAATGTAGGAGAGTATACAGCAATTGGCATCCCCAGAAGCGTTTTCCTACTCCTGTCTATCTTCACATAAAGGACCCAGTCAGGTATAGGAAAAATTAAAAAAAATAGACATTTCTATATTTTTGGATGGAATAGTTTAAATGAACACAGTTTGGGTGAAAGTTATTGCTTTATTAATTCAACTTTATAGTGTGCAGCATTATCTGTATACTATATATCTTTGTAAAATGTCATTCTATTTCATGGTATACTTAGCATTTGTATTTAAATATTGTCATTAAGACTAGAAGCTTAGGTTTCACAGCCAGCAACAGAATATCTCACATGCTGTTTATTTGTTTGTGAAACTATATTTGCCACACATAATTATAGCTAACCGTAAAGGAATAACAGTATAGAGCAATTAAAGGTAAGGACTAAATGGGAGCCATTTGAACAGTGGAGTTTTAATTGTTAATGTTCTAGATGGATTACGAGAACTAATTCACATTAAAAAAAAAAACTTCAAACCTGAGCAATGAGAGCTGGCAATAATGGCAAGAAGAAGAGAGGATTATGGTATATAATTGGTGATGCATCATATATTATGACTTTTGGCTTTGTCTCAGCAAAGCCTTCTGTTACCTTACTCCAAACACTTTTAGCAATTCCTTAAAGGGATGGTGCATAATTATTATTATTATACAGAATGAATATAGCGCCAACAGTTTACGCAACGCTTTACAATATAAAGGGGAGACAATACAGTTACAATACAATAAAATACAATACTGTTCAGAAGAGCTTACAATCTAATAGACATTCTTTTTCGAGTCCAAACTTCAAAAAAAAAAATTACACTTAATCAAGAGCATTAGGTAGATCTTGTAATTGT
>BLSH010266345.1:706432-719372 GCA_018402905.1 Glandirana rugosa
AACAGACACTATTGCGGGGGACGGCACGATTTGTGTGCAAGGCTGTTATGTGACCGACGTCCCGTCCGGTCGTGGAGGTTCCGTATTTCCCGTTCGAGTCCGGTACACCGGTTAAACCTCTGGGTCTTCAACTTACCCCGTCTGGGTAGTCAGTCATGCACATCCGCACACGTGTGTATGAGAACGTGGTACAACGACTTTACGACGGAGGACGATTCTGCAACAGATAGCCGACCAACACGACAGACAACACCGCCCGACGACTGTTTCGAAACGGTGTAAAGTCGGTACGATTGGGACGGATCGGAACGTGTGTTTAGCACGGCAGGGGGCGTTATCACAGACAAGCGGAGCCGTTTGTCCACATCCAACGTGGACAAGCTAACCTTTATTAAAATGAATCAGGCATGGATAACACAAGACTTTTCTGTACCTTGTGCAGAATAAACATTTAGACTGGACTCACACAGCCATTCATATACTTGTTTTTTTGAATAGGCCTCAATACAAAAAAAAAAAAAATACCATGATGGCTACCTCCTCCTACTCCTCTACCACCGCCACTTCCACCTACACTGCCACAGTCACGGCCTAGTCAACCTCTAGGCTCCTACTCCACATCCACCCCCCTTCCCATTTTTTTATTTGATTTTAATTTATTTTCCCTATCCCCATTTTTTTGTAGGGCACTTGCCCTACTCTTACCTCCATTTTACTTCCTTTTGCAGCCCTCTAGGGCTTTCCAGGACTTTGTTACAGCCATTTTTGTGCCTAAAAGTTCGGGTCCCCATTGATTTCAATGGGGTTCGGGGTCCGTGTGAACGTTCGGGTTCTGTCCGGACCCGAACCCGGACTTTGTCCCGAAGTTCGGCCGGACCAGCAGAACCTGAACTTCCAGAGGTTCGCTCAACTCTAGTAAAGAGGTATGAGACACTGGGGGGTTATTTAGTAAAATTGGAGAGTGCAAAATTTGGTGCAGCTCTGAATAGAAACCAGCTTCCATTTTTTTTGTCAAAGTTTAATTACACAAGTTGAAATTAGAAGCCAATTGGCTATTATACACATCTGCACCCTATTTTGCACTCTCCAGTTTTATAGTAAATCAACCCCTATGTGTAATAGAAAGGCTTCAGACACTGCATGTACTAGTATCATAGGGCACTAATGATGGAGTTGGGCCAGAAGCCCTAATTGTCCCTGGAGCCTTTTGTTGTGGACTGGTACCCATTCATAGCCCTTGGGATCACTCCACCAAGGCGTGAGTGAGGACAGGAATGCAGACCTCCTTCAGCTGTGCTTGTTAACGAATGATTTACCTGCCATCCTGGATACAACCAGTAGGTTTTATTGGCCTTTAGTCATTATATAGTGTATATAGCATAAAATACATATTGTTCTATTTATCAATGTTTTTAACCCAACATTCACACATTTTCACATAAGGTTTAGTTAGAAAATAGGTCAATCAAGGGTGAAAGTTGTGTTACTCTTGAGTGAAAACATTAATAGACCCACCCACCAAAGTCTAAGACTAAGGGGTTGATTTACTAAAACTGAAGAGGGCAAAATCTGGTGCAGCTGTGCATGGTAGCCAATCAGCTTCTAACCTCAGCTTGTTCAATTAAGCTTTAACAAAAAACCTGGAAGCTGACTGGTTTCCTTGCAGAGCTGCACCAGATTTTGCACTCTCCAGTCTTCGTAAATCAACCCCTAAGTCTGAGGCAAGTAAAATGCACTGCTGATAGGATGCAATAATATCTACTTGAAACTCCTGTTTTGTAACATCTAAATGTGCTTTTAGTCATCATGATGTATTGGGTGAAGGTGTGGGGGATCAAAGGCCCAATTTGGTTTACTGAGCAATATTTTCACTGAAGAGTCAACTAGAACAGCTGGTGAATCATGGGAGAATGTTGTGTATATCTTGGATGAAAACATTAAAAAAATAGACCCCAATGTTTTTCTAGGCAGTGGACAATTTATTGTATATTAGCACTTTTGCAAGGAAGGAAATAAATGTGTTAAATAGTATAATTCAATGATTATTATAGCTACTTTGCTTTCCCGATTGACATGGTTTATTTAAATGTCTTCGGCTTACTAAAAGAATAATCAGTGTTTGATATTATGTCATAATGTCATACAGTATGATTAGTGTCATACACTAATTAGTGAAATTCTATGTTAGTCAATTGAAGTCTTCCTCTTGGTGGTAGAAATGAAACCTGATTCATTGTAATTATGTCAAAAAACCATTGATCACCCAGTTCTTTCAATTATATATATATATATATATATATACAAACAGTATATACAGAACATTACAGTGTTTAATATAATGGCTGGGTAAATTGGGCATAGTGATTGTGATGAACTATGACAAAATTCTCCACCTGGCAACAGTGGTTTCCATAGAGATAATACTGTGGGCAGGGAAGTCTGTGACTCATTCCATTTTCTATGCTTGGATTCATCATCAGCAAAGAGAAATAATGTGCGTCTGGCCTAGGATTACCTTTCAGGTCTTTCTGCTATCTCTTTCACTGGCAGTTAGGAAAAATGAGCTGACTGCAGTCCTCTTATTAAATTCAAATTTGTTTCAGAGCATAGTGGATGTACTATTTGTTTTCCATCAGACACTGCAGGGATAACAAAGGAGGAGAAGCCACCGGATTGTGTAAATTATGTCATGCAGTGTTTTGTTAGTAATCAATGGTAGGCTTAGCATGTTTGCAAACACATGGAAACTACTGCTTTTAATGCCTTTATGTGTCTTATTTTATCAATGGGCCCTTCAGTGGTTATGCTTTGCAGTAAGGTATTTTTTCCTTCTGGATTTTCATTTTTAACAGGCAGTCCCTCAGCTAGTAAAGCTGTAATCCATCATCTTTTATTGTTAAACCTATTTTCACTATTTTGATGGTTGTGCATATGAAATACTCTATGGAGCGTTACATACTGTGATGATTGCACCTGACTCACACAGTCTCTTACAAGGGCCACTGAACATTAATAACATATTTTCATAAAATGCCAGTAGAATATACAGTGATTCTACAGAATAATACTGCCTTTATTCTGCTACTACTTTGGTTAATACGGCAGCTAACAATAGGTTGAATAGGTTGATCTGTGAATCAGTTCTCGAGATGAGGCCCTCTCTACTCTCCAGCCTACACGTCTTCTAGCCTCTAAGCTTGCCAATGTTGGCAAAGACAGCAGTGATGGTGTCAACAGCAACAGCAAAATCCAACATAGCCACTTTATGCTTCAGTGCCATGTTAAGGCACCGAATTAAAGCCATAAGTAGCACCTGGAACAGATTGTGAGACTGTACTTGAACTGTTACTTGATCTCAGAAGTGCTTTACCATGAGTGGATTACTGAGTGTGCAGTTGTACTAGTTGCATGAGCTGGTCCAGTGTGCCACCCAAATAGCTGTTAGCTACTGCAGCCATGCATGTCTGATTGAGGCACCCAACACCACCCTTCAACCATGCATGTGAACAAGCTCTTATACCCTTGCTTAATTCTGTCTTTTTGTATAAAAAAACAGAATCAATCTTAAAGGGGTTGTAAAGTCTCAAAGGTTTTCACCTTAATGCATATGCATTAAGGTGAAAAACCTCCTGTACTGCAGCAGCCCCCCCAGAGCCCCCCTTTTACTTACCTGAACCCGATCGTTCCAGCGTTGGGGACGAGCCCAGCAGCTCCAGCCACTGGCTTGGGTCCTCATTGGATAGATTGATAGCAGCAGGAGCCATTAATTGCTGTCAATCAAATCCAGTGATTCGGGGGTGGCGACCAGTCCTGCTGTCTGTGTCAATGGATGCAGCAGCAGGACTCAGGAGCTTGCCCGCACGGTTGCCCCCAGGGAAGCGCTTCTCTGAGGGGGTACCTGGTGAAGAGGAGGAGCCAGGAGCGCCGCTGGGGAACCCCAGAAAAGGAGCATTGGGGCCACTCTGTGCAAAACCCTTGCACAGAGCAGGTAAGTATAACATGTTTGTTATTTTTTTTTTTTTTAAACCTTTAGTATTACTTTAAATGATGTGCGAAGCTTGTATATAATTACTCCAAAATACTTAAAGTGGTTGTAAAGCCACTTTGTTTGCGTACTAGACTCCCCAGTGTTAAATTATGTTATGTGGGAGAGGAGGAGAGCAGCAGGCAGTCACGTGAGCGCAGAACGGTGCTCTGAAATAAGGTATAAATATTTTTTATAAAGAACATAAACTGGGGCACATAACATAATCTAACACAGGGGATTCTAGTAAGCAAACAAAGTTATTTTAGCAGCAGGAGGGGAGGGGCGGGGAGCAGATCAGCAGAAACTAGCTGACAGGCAGGGAGGGCGAGGAGAGAGGGAGCAAGGAGAGACAGTGGGATGACGGAGGCATGTAAATTGACAACAGTAATCATGGATCAGCAGCCATGATAAACACAGGGAGTTTACAGAGGGGAGGGCACCACCAGGCAGAATCAGCCAGGTATTTTAGATGATACAAAGAGACAAAATACACAGCACAAACACTGTGATGTTATTCATGCTTTACAGGAACAGGATCATATATTTTTTTTAAGGTTACAACCATTTTAAAGTGGTAAGGTAAAAGAGGTGGTTCCACAGAATATGAGTGCATTAAACACTTAAAGTTCTAAAGCCAAAAGGGTTATTTTTACCTTAATGCATTCTCTGAAAAAAGGTAAAAAAAACTCCCCGCTTCTTGTTCTGCCTACCCTAATCCCTAAACACTTGCCTAATTCCTGTCATTGCTCCAGCGCTCCTCTTACATCCTTTTTGTAATAGAAGACACCTAGAGCAGCGTAAGCCATAGGCTCCTGTCACCTTACCAGTGCTGTCTGTGTCTATAGAGGCAGCTCAGGAGCTCATGCCCACGGGTGAGTCCTTAGCATGCGGCTTGCTAAGGAGGCACCTAGAGTAGAGAGGAGTGGACAGTGCTGGCAGGGGACTGCCAGAGAGGAGATACGGGTTCTTTTTGCACAATATCATTGAACAATGCAGATAAGTATAACCTCTTTTTATTTTACCAAAAAAAAAATCAGCCTTTAGTATCACTTTAGGAAAACAGCATATTTCAGTTCTTTATTTATTCGGAATACATATTTTCCAGTTAGAAATAAAGTCATATTAAGAATTTACATTTGACAGATCAGTTTGTGAAATAAAGAAATTACAGAAAGCAGAATTTTAATGTAGACATGGCATTTAAAACACCTAATTGATTAAAATCCCCCGTAATATAAGTGACTGTATTTAGGCCAGGTCCCCCTGTGTGGTAGGACTTCAGCAACTTCAGTACATTACCTTTTCTGCATGTGCATGGCTGTCTGGGCCAAACTGAAGGGCAGAAGGTTCATGAATGCACGTATGATGGTAAAACATAACATTATTAATAGGATTACATGAATCTGTATAGCATATAACATATCAACAAAAGAAGACCTTCAGCTTTGCTATCACATCTGGTTTGACAGATGGTCACATGTAAGGAAACTGATTTTTTTTTCATATGTAGAATGATGTCTTTGTACAGTCCTTCATTTAGAAACCTTTAATGTTTTTAATAGATAAAATTTGACATTCATAGTGTGCTCACATTATGAACATAAAACATTATTACCTGTTTTATATGTGCTCTGTTTGTGTTCTGAACATTATTTAATATTATTATTTAAAAATATGTATATTTTTTCTTTTTTTTTTCTCTTTCTTTTTCCTTTTTTTTCCTTTTTTTCTTTCCAGTATATACACAGTTTTACCAACTGTATAGTTTTGTTCAGTAAACAGGCATACATTCTCTTTCCTGATCCAATTCACAGTTTGACTTTCAGGCAAGAAATTGGCAATTTAGTGTTACTCAAGGGAAAGACAAGTAGTGAAAAATCGCCAGATTTGTTCACAGAATTTTCCCACCATTTTGGTCCTGCCAATGAGAGGAAAGAAATGTGCAAACTGCACATTAGTATACAATAAAAGCTACATTATTCTTACATTGACTATATACAGCTGCTGTGTCTAACTTTTATTTCACATAAAAAATACACATAACTAAAGTATGTGTGCAACCAAATTGAAAAGTTGATTTAATTTTATATCCATACCATTCCTATAATTACCAGCTTAATTGATAATATGTGTATCTAATGCTTTTGCAGGTAGAAATGAAAATACTAAATATTCATGGGTATATTATTTTAGATTTACCTAACTAAAAAGTAGAGTCTAAAACAACATGTGTTTTAGGTTTTACACACAATAAAATAAGAAAATACATTAAAAAATGCATGCCTTATAATAAGTAGGGTACCACTATATTAACTAAACTTAAGAGAAGAAGGACAAACAAGGAAGCCCAAAGTGAGTACCTACCAGTGGGGGATGCCGCCCCCAATCCATGCACCCGGCCCCTAATCTACACACAGGGTGGCAGTAGCATTATTTCCAACAGGGTTTTGTTTTAGAAGCATGGGATTAGAGCCTAAGGCTCTAACTGGCTTCAAAAAAGGGAGGGCTCGGGGCGCAGAGCACTGGTGGATTGTTTGCCACCCCCCCCCCCCCAAAAAAATATATACCACCAGCCGCCACTGTTACCTACACCTTCCAGGTCAATGTTTGGGTATTTTGGGATGACATTACAAGCAAACCAGTTCAAAATCAGATAAATGACAAAGCAGGATTGTTCTGTACAACAAAGGGTTTTGGACAACTGCAGCAATAAGGGAGATGTCATGGGACATTACATCTATATTAAAAGCAATAGAAAATATAATTGTACAGTCATGTTTTATATATAAATATATACCAGCAGATGTAAGACAAAAAGTGCCTTCAAGGCAAAATATGCTGTTTTCTGTTTTCCATGGTGTTCTGTGATGTATTTTAAGTTATGTGTGAGCAAAAACATACTGTACTTACTGTGTATATGAATACATATTTATTTGGGAAATAAATATGGCAGTATTTTGAATTTAAGATAAAAAGATCAGTCCAAATTGTCAGATTAACATTAAACAAATTATACTGTGCTGTCTCCCTTTTCCATACACTGAAGCAGCCTTAAAAAGTGCTATTTACATTCACTATGTAACTAAAATATAACACCATTAGCGAGTGTAAATATAACTGGTTGCATCTTTTCACAGTCTTTTGATAATTAAAGTGTTTTTAAATCCAAAACCAAAAATGTAATATATTGTAGCTTACCGGTCCATAGATGTGGTGGCTGCATTTGTTTTCTTTTTTATTTATATTATTTATCCCTTTTATTTACACATGGTGTTCCTGCCAATAATACACTTTTTGTTCTATGTCAATATCTTCCCCTTTCTTCATCTTCATAGCAAAAGGGGAAGTATATTGTAGTTGACGAAGGTGACCTGGGCAGGGCTGATAACATTAGGCGTCATTCAACTGAGAAGACTGAGGACATCTTGTGGCAAAAAGGAATTACTGCCAAAGACAACAAAATTAGTGTGTAACAACTCAATGATGCTTTCCAAGAAGAGTAAAGACTTTGTGTATGTGTACCTTTTTCTGAAAAAAGTTCAACGTCAATTATTCATTCTGGCTCTAAAACTATTTAAAAAAAGAAGATGCTCTGGAGGAGTCTGTTGCATTGCAGCCACTACATCCATGATGCAGGCTATGCAGGGGGTAGTGAAGAAGGGTGCATTATAGGAAGAAGACTACAGTGCACAATGGTGGCATATCTTGGAAAGAGAAAGAGTTTGTGCAATAGTAGTGTTTTGTTGCACTGACTAACAGCAAGTAGTGTCAGTCACTAGAGTTGAGCGAACACCTGGATGTTCTTGACCTGAAATTTACCCCCAACCCCATTGAAGTCGATGAGGACCGGAACTTTTCGGCACAAAAATGACTGTAAAAAAGTCCTGGAAAGTGCTAGAGGGCTGCAAAAGGAAGTAAATGATTTTAGAACAATAATCTGTCCCTTACAGCAACAGCAGGAACCTGACCCTATAGGAGTAGGCGATGATTTTAGAACAATAATCTGTCCCTTACAGCAACAGCAGGAACCTGACCCTATAGAACTAGAAGATGATTTTAGAACAATAATCTGTCCCTCTAAGCAGTAGACTCTACTTAGTCCAGTCAAATCGTTCTGTAATGCAGGATGAGATGTTATTAGATCTGCAATCTGTCCCTAAAAGCAGTAGTAGTAGTAATCTCTACCTAGTCCACAATCAGATTGTTCTGTAATGCAGGATGAGATGTTATTATATCTGCAATCTGTCCCTCACAGCGCCGGCAGCATCCTCTCCCTATGCTAGCCAGAGAGCATGTGACATGCAGCACTAAGTGACTCCAGCTTATAAAGAGCCTGGGTCACATGATGCACTGGCCAATCACAGCCATGCCATTAGTAGGCATGGCTGTGATGGCTTCTAAGGGCAAACCAGTGAAACGCTTGTTGATTGGCTGCCCTGCAGCTATTCAACAGGCGGGATCACATAACCGAACCCAGAACCCGAACCCAAACGTTTTTTCAAATGTCCGGGTTCCGGTCTGGGTCACGGACACCCCAAAGTTCGGTACGGACCCGAACTTTACAGTTCGGGTTCGCTCAACTCTATCAGTCACATCTTGGGGAGCACCCATGATAGATGAAACTTGCACCACTACATCCTACTTTGTAATATGAAAATACAGTGCATGCTTGTGACCAGACTGTATGCAGTTTAACTGCAGGAAGCAATGACATACTGTACCTTAATATAACCTAGCAGAGTGTACCTTTAATTAGTTTAGAGCAGAGGTGTCCAAATTTTCTACACAAAACTCCAGTTTACTGTCCTACAGCCTTTAGGGGGGCCTGACTGTGGCCATCGGGTGTACAAAATGTTCCAGCATCAGTGGGGAGTAAACAATCCCCCAACATTGGTGTCATTTGGAGGAACTGTGCCTCATCAGTGGCGTCATGAGAAGGAATTGTGCCTCTTCATTGATGTGATTGGGTCCCATTGTTGGTGTCATTGGGAGGAAATGTGCCCCATTGTTGACGTCATTGGTAGGAATTGTGCCCCATTGTTGGTGTCATTGTGAGGCATTGTGCCCTTCATTGGAGTCAGTGAATAAAATAGTGCCTCTAGGGCTGGAAAAAAGCAAGCAAAGGGCTGCAGTTTGTAGACTATTGGTTTAGAGCATAAGGGCCACAAAATAACCTTTGAATTTCTGTTGGCAAAAGTATCAATGTATTAGTCAATTATTATTCATATTAATAAAATGCTTTATAGAATGTATGAGAAATGTGCATTTGCAAATGTATTCCATGAAAGGGTATTTTAGGAAAATGTCTCTTAGTTTGGCTGTGAACAAAGAAATGTGCATACTTAGATGATAAAAAAGAAGCAGCCCATTCACGGCAAGCTGAAAAAAGAAGGAATTAATAGCAATACAAGTGCTCTGCATGACAATTGTGGAGGAAATAATTCAAAAGGCACACAAGCTGCTTTACCATTAAATGCCAAATGGCACTACATGCTTCACACAAAATTCCAGGGGCAAATGCTTGTTTTTCCTGAAGGGATCATTTTAAGTGATTACAAACTCCTACCACTCACTTAAAGGTTACTCATTGTTTCTCTGGATTGCTTTGATTGTGTTTTGGCAGTTTTTCTTTTTATAATGAATAATTCATTGCAACAGTAGGTGTGTGATGCATTCAGTAAATATCAGAGCTGCAGTGCATTCAATTAGAATACTAATTTCATGTCGTTCTATAATAGCAATTGTCATCTGTGCTTTCACGTGGAAGTAAATAACTCTATCCATATTTTTTTTTATAATGAGATACTTTTTAAAAAAACATTTACATGTCATACGTTCAGGTATATTATATTAAATGTTGTTTTCAAAATGTTATCTTTATTAAAATGAAAAGAAAAGTTTTGTGTTAATGGAAATGTGATTAAACTGTCGCATTTACCTATCTGACAATTGATTCATCTGTCTTAAAGTGTTATTAAACCCAGGATCCTGCTTTCACTATATCTGATCTCCCACAGTACACAGAACTTGGAAATACAATAGTTTTAGCAAATATAAACTGCTAAATACCCTTTTTCATCAGCAGTTAGAGCAGTCATGTGACTTCTATCAGTGTCTGGTTAAAGCTCTGACCCTCTGGACAGTGCTGATCACATGCACTCTCCCAAGAAAAAAAAACTATAGCAATATTCACCAAACTGAGCATGTGCAGCTTGGCCCTAATGCTCTGTTCTATCAGGAGATGGATTGGGGACAATGGAAGAAGAGGAGGATCAGAGAGACAGGATCACACAGCCTTTTTACAAAATGCAGAGGATTAATTCTTTACGTTCCACAGTGACTATGTGTCAGGAACCATGAATCAGACTGAGACAGAAATGCAGTAAAAATCACACCTTTTAATATAATGGTAAAAATGGTACAGATCAGTACACGTGGTCAAAACATAAGCCACGGATCGGTAACCAAAGTAGGTAGACAGGCCAGTAATCAGGAAGCCAGATATCGGCATAGTCGGAGGCAGAAGAATAGGATCAGGAACCAGAAGGGACATCAGCCAGGTAAAGTCTTTAACAGGAACACAACAGAGAATCTCCAGATATGTTGACCAAGGTGAAGGCAGGAAAGGAATTAGCAAGGCAGTTTAAATAGCCAGAAGGGGCTGGCTGTAGGCGGGACTGATGAGCAGATAATGATAACCAGGTGAGCTACTGAGGGATCAATGATTGCTGACAATTATGCAGCAGCAGAGCAGCCTGAGCATAGAGAAGGGAGCAGTGGCGGCTGGTGCTTAAATTTAAATAGCCAGAAGGGGCTGGCTGTAGGCGGAACTTATGAGCAAATAATGATAACCAGGTGAACCACTGAGGGATCAATGATTGCTGACAATTAACCAGCAGCTGAGTAGCCTGAGCACAGAGAAGGGAGCTGCTAAGAGCCCAGCCCTGACAGTACCCCCTCCTCAATGACCCCTTCCCCTCAGAGGGGCACCAGGTTTGTGGGGAAAACATCTATGGAAAGCACGGAGGAGGACAGGAGCATGTATGTCCGGGGATGAGACCGAAGAACATTCCTCCGGACCATACCCTTTCCAATGAACAAGGTACTGTATGCGCCCACGGAACCTACGGGAGTCAATGATCGATTATATCTCATACTCCTCATGGTTCTCAACCTGAACTGGGCGAGGACGTGGTACAGAGGTGGTGAAGCGGTTGCAAACCAAAGGTTTTAATTAGGAAACTTGGAATACATTTGAAATACGCATGTTAGAAGGAAGGTCTAATGCGTAAGAATAGAGAAAGGCCCAATATACCGCAGTGCCAGTTTTGTTGAGGGAACATGGAGTCGGAGGTTACGTGATGACAGCCAGACCCTCTCCACAACCTGGTAGGAAGGAGCAGGTAGGCATCAGCCGTCAGCATGGAGTCTGTACCTATCCCTGGCATGCCGCAAAGACTCTTGGACCCAAGTGGAACAGAGATCATAGAGATGCTCCTCTAATGCAGGAATTATTTGAGGAACAAATGAGCCACAGGGGCAGGCTGTAAAGGTCCCCCATCAATAGTGGAGTGACACGAAGCTGCAGTGGAATCAAGTGCTTAGACACAAAGGCACTATCAATGAACAAGCCTGCAGCTGCAGAGTCGCTTAGAGCCTGTGTATCGACGGACGTCTCAGGCCAAGAAAGGGTAACTGAAACTAGAGGCTTATCCTTCAGGATAACTAGGGATGCAACAACGTCACCTAAGGTCTGTCGTCTATAGGACCTCAAGGTGGGGGTGTTTCCTGGATGGGTAGGACAATACTTAAAAAAGTGACCTGCCTGGCCACAATAAAGGCACATTCTCTCCTCCCTCCTAAAGGCCCTCTCCTCTGAAGAGAGACATGTGAAGCATAATTGCATGGGTTTTACTTTACTGGCTGACTCAGTACCAGGAGGCATGAGAGGTGAAGGAGGCAAGGGTGGGAATGCAAAGGTCGGAGCCAAACATACAGGAGGCTTCTGCAAGCACTCCTTAAAGGAAGGTCTCTCTCAGAGTCTGGAGTCACTGTGAATGGCAAACGTGATTAATTTCTCCAGATCCATAGGTATGTCTCGGACTGATATCTC
This sequence comes from Glandirana rugosa, assembly GCA_018402905.1. Taxonomy (NCBI): domain Eukaryota; kingdom Metazoa; phylum Chordata; class Amphibia; order Anura; family Ranidae; genus Glandirana; species Glandirana rugosa. The sequence continues at coordinate 718,573 of BLSH010266345.1, forward strand.
ATTGTTCATGTTATCTGAGAGACCATGAGAAAAAGCAGCCACAAGGGCCTCATTGTTCCAAGCGACTTCTGCTGCCAGAGTATGGAATTCAATGGCATAATCGGCAACAGTTCTCATACTCTGTTTGATGGACATGAGACTCTTGGCAGCAGAAGTGGAGCAGGAATGTCAAATACCCTTTTAACCACCTCAAATGACGGCGGAGCGGACCTGCTATTACAGCGTATGGATGTCATATGACGTCCTCCCTTTAAGCCGGGATTGCGCGCGATCGGGCGCGCGCATCCCGGCTCTGTCGGCGTGTCCCCAGGACACGTCGCTTCACCTACAGGGGTGAACAGCCATTGGTTATGGCTGTTCACCACGTGATCGGCCGTGACGAAGTCACAGCTGACCACAAATGGCACGCCTGCCGTTCGCACAGCGCATGCGCGCGATCGGGAGCGCGCTGCGCGTGCGCGTCGGTGGCGGCGTGTTCCTGGGGAACACTGCCTGTCACCGACACTAGTATCAGCCGCCGGCCGGCGGCTGATACGTGCGCGTCGCGCGAGGGCTAGCGCGCGTACGCGACACGCTTGCCGTCCGCACGGTAAACACCAGTCGACACTGAAGCAGTGCCGGCTAGTGCACCACTTGTCGGTATTGGTTACCGACAAGTGGGGACATCCACTTCGCTGCACAGGACCCCTGTGCGGCTGTCTCGGCCCTACGCGCGCGGGCTAGCGCGCGTTAGGGCCGAATTTCCCTCCTGCAGTATACTGTAGGTATGCGACATTATCGTCCAGGCGAGGCGGCAGTAA
>BLSH010266345.1:737982-758841 GCA_018402905.1 Glandirana rugosa
ACAACCACGAGAATCCCTCGCTAATAGTTAGATTTTGGTAGATGATGACGTAATCCCTGTCCAAGGGCAACCACGAATGCAGTAGTAGATGGTTTTAGATTGATAATCGCTCCCTAAGAGCACCAACAGGAACCTGTCTCTAATGCAGTAGTAGATGGTTTTAGAATGATAGTCTCTCCCTCAGAGCACCAACAGGAACCTGTCCCTAACGCAGTAGTAGATGGTTTTAGAATCATAATCTTTCCCTCAGAGCACCAACAGGAACCTGTCCCTAATGCAGTAGTAGATGGTTTTAGAATCATAATCTCTCCCTCAGAGCACCAACAGGAACCTCTTCCTAATGCAGTAGTAGATGGTTTTAGAATGATAATCTCTCCTTCAGAGCACCAACGGGAACCTGTCCCTAATGCAGTAGTAGATGGTTTTAGATTGATAATCGCTCCCTAAGAGCACCAACAGGAACCTGTCTCTAATGCAGTAGTAGATGGTTTTAGAATGATAGTCTCTCCCTCAGAGCACCAACAGGAACCTGTCCCTAATGCAGTAGTAGATGGTTTTAGAATGATAATCTCTCCCTCAGAGCACCAACAGGAACCTGTCCCTAATGCAGTAGTAGATGGTTTTAGAATGATAATCTCTCCCACAGAGCACCAACAGGAACATCTCCCTAATGCACTATAAGATGGTTCTGAAGGCTAATGTCTCCCTCATAGGACCGCAATGAAGGTCTCCCTAATGCAGTCTGAGATGGTTGTGAACGCTAATCTTTCCCTCACAGCACAGCCATGAAGCTCTCCCTACTCTAGTCTGAGACAATCTGACACGGGGCGCTACGTGACTCCAGCCTCATATAGAGGCTGGGTCACATTATGCACTGGCCAATCACAGCCATGCTATTAGTAGGCATGGCTGTGATGGCTTCTAAGGGCAAACTAGTGAAAAGCTTGTTGATTGGCTGCCCAGCAGCTATAGAAAAGGCGATAAAAATACCCGAATACCGAACCCGAACCCAGACTTTTTTTCAAATGTCCGGGTTCGGGGTAGGACACCCTAAAGTCCAGTACGGACCCTAACTTTACAGTCCGGGTTCGCTCAACTCTAACTCTGGTGCTACAAGTTATATGACCAATGATAACAATTTATTTACTCAGCTTGAACAAGACAAGACAGAAAGAATTACAACAGCTAATGACTAGTTTATGGTCTCAGAAGGAATAGGAAAGGTTATTTACCCTGTCCTCTGTCTCAAACAGTCACCAGAAAGATACCTATCAAGGGTGTACTATATGTTCCTGCTTTTGAAAGTAACCTCTTCTCATTGAAGACACTCAATAACAAGAGATATGTACTGAAATTGAGAGGTAACAGCTGTATTGTCAGGAAATTAAGTTGCCTAGTATGCAGGAAAAAAGGGGGGAAAATGCATAGATTAATTATATTAGCAGAATTGAAGAGGTGAAGCTTATATACAGTTGTGCTCATAAGTTTACATACCCTGCCAGAATTTATGATTTCTTGGCCATTTTTCTGAGAATATGAATGAGAACACAAAAACTTTTCTTTCACTCATGGTTAGTGTTTGGCTGAAGTCATTTATTATCAGTTAACTGTGTTTACTCTTTTTAAATCACAATGACAGCAGAAACTACCCAAATGACCCTGATCAAAAGTTTACATACCCCAGTTATTAATACCATGTATTGCCCCCTTTAACATCAATGACAGCTTAAAGTCTTTTGTGGTATTTGTGGATGAGGATCTTTATCTTCTCAGATGGTTATGCTGCCCATTCCTCTTGGCAAAAAGCCTCTGGTTCCTGGAAATTCTTGGGCTGTTTTGCATGAACTGCATGTTTGAGATCTCCCCAGAGTGGCTCAATGATATTGAGGTTAGGAGACTGAGATGGCCACTCCAGAACCTTCACTTTATTCTGCTGAAACCAATGACAGGTCGACTTGGCCTTGTGTTTTGGATCATTGTCATGTTGGAATGTCCAAGTACGTCCCATGCACAGCTTCCTGGCTGATGAATGCAAATGTTCCTCCAGTATTTTTTTATAACATACTGAATTTATTTTGTCATGAATTTTGACCAAATTTCCTGTGCCTTTGTAGCTCACACATCCCCAAAACATCAGCGATCCACCTCCGTGTTTCACAGACCTTGTTGACTCCTCTCCAAATGTAACATTTATGGTTGTGGCCAAAAAGCTCAATTTTGGTCTCACCACTCCAAATAACTTTGTGCTAGAAGGTTTGAGGCCTGTATCTGTGCTCTTTGGCGTATTGTAAGCCGGATACTTTGTGGCATTTGCGTAGTAATGGCTTTCTTCTGGTGACTCGACCATGCAGCCCATCTTTCTTCAAGTGCCTCCTTATTGTGAATCTTGAAACAGCCACACCACATGTTTTCAGAGAGTCCTGTATTTCACCTGAAGTTATTTGTGGTTTTCCTTTGCACCCTGAACAATTTTCCTGGCAGCTGTGGCTGAAACTTAGTTGGTCTGCCTGACCGTGGATTGGTTTCAACAGAACCCCACATTTTCCACTTCTTGATTAGAGTTTGAACACTGCTGATTGGCATTCTAAATTTCTTGGATATCTTTTTATATCCCTTTCCTGTTTTATACAATTCAACTACCTTTTCCCGCAGATCCTTTGACAATTCTTGTGCCTCAGAATCCAGAAACGTCAGTGCAGCACTGGATGAAAGATGCAAGGATCTATCAGGAGTCCAGGGACTCATTGACTTTTTATACACACACACTAATTACAAGCAAACAGATCACAGGTGAGGATGGTTACCTTTAATAGCCATTCAAACCCCTTTATGTCAACTTATGTGCATATTATCAGGCCAAAATCACCAGGGTATGTAAACTTTTGATCAGGGACATTTGGGTAGTTTCTGTTGTCATTATGATTTAAAAAGAGTAAACACAGTTGATTGATAATAAATGGCTTCAGCCAAACACTAACCATGAGTGTTTTTTTGTATTATTTTTTTATATTTTTTTTTTTACAATTTTAATGTTTAAATATTTATTACAATTCTTTATTTTTTATTATTATTCTTTTTTTTATCAACCCGTTTTGGGGGGGGCTTTTGGCGAGATATCAGGGGTCTAAACAGAACCCTGACATCTCCACTTTGAGACAGAGAAAGGGACTGAGGACAGAAATTTCTCAGTCCCTTCCTCTGCGGCCTCAGCTGCACTGAAGATGAATGGACAGGAGACAGAGGCTCCTGTTCATTCATAAACTGAAGCAGAGTAAACACAGTTTACAATGCTCATTTATGAATGAATAGGGTCAGTGATCACTGACTATGTGCATTCAGAAAAGGAAGGAGCTGGTGGATGAAAGATTTACCGTCTCCTTCCTCCACTCTCCATCCTGACAAATCTGGGACAGGGGGAGACCAGAGAAGCACAGAGGGGGACCAGAAGAGCATAGAGGAGGATACGGAGGAGGACTGGAGCAGGAGCATAGAGGGAGACCGGAGGAGCACATGGAGGGGGACTGGAGGAGCATGGACCAGGACATGCAGGGGGACTGGAAGAGGACAGGAGGGGGATCAGAGGAGCACACTCAGGGGGGGACTGGAGGAGCATGGAGGAGGACACAGATGGGGACCAAAGGAAGATAGAGGGGACAGTCAGGGGTGATGGTTGCGGCGATGGGGGAAGTTACAAGCACCTATCTCCCTGTATAGATTTCAACAAAGCAGCTTAAAGTCACAGGAGGGAGAGGAGGCGAAGCGGCTGTCAGCTGCTTTATTTAAATCTATACAGGGAGATAGTTGCTTGTAACTCCCCCCCCCCACCACCACCACACCTATCACCCCTGACTGCCCAGGTATTGGATTAGGCATCAGAGCATTTGCCCGAGTACAAGTATTCATGCAAATGCTTGGTATCGACACAGATGCCGATACTAGTATCCATATCGGTGCAACCATCATTAAAACTGAATTCTGTGTATTGATTTTTTTTCATAGTTACTGTACATTGGTCCAAGCTGGCAGATACCTTATCTAGCCAATATATTTCTCAATGAATACAAGACGTTCTCAAATTGAAAGAGGTGGAGATCATGACATCACCACCTGTCTCTTCACCCCGTACAATCAGAAAATGCTTTGCATTCATTGAAAAAATGCAAGCCATTCTTTGCATGGCACCAGTGCCAAGCGAGTGACCCCTGTTGTTACTATGCAGAAGGACAGTCACTCGGCATGGGATCTGGAAGACAGTGAGGTTCTCGACTACTACAGTAATTCTCTGCTTCCACAGGAATCAGTCAGGTATGTAATATGCATACCTGCATTGGCCCAAATAATTGTACCAATGTAGCTAAGGAAAAAAAAAACATACCTGGAATCCAGCTTTAATAGACCAAGCTATCCAGCAAAAGTGGCAATTAGAGGGTTGAAACAAAGCACTGAAAGTGGTTGTAAACCCCATTCATGAAGTCTGACCTAGGCACATTAATCTGTAGTGTTTACTTATCTCTCTCCAAAGCTCTAAGTTCTGTGTCTTTCTTCTGCTTCTCTCCTCTGTTATCAGCAGAGTCACTTCTAACAAGTTCTCTGACACACAAGATAACAGTAGCTGGAAATTTGTGTCAGGGAGGGAACCTATAGATAGATAAGCACAGAGCTGGTCTATTCACAGCACAGCTCTGCAAGTTTCTTGCCTATGTGGGGTAGGGGGGATGTGTGCCTTTCCTCCAATCAGCTCTCACACACAGTGTATGCCCAGACTCCACACCCACTGCTGAATGACAAAACAAGATTTGTAACACAATGTGCGCTTTCTAAAGAATGTAGAAAGGGAAAGACTGCAGATATGCAAGTAAAACGTATGTAAGGAGATTTGTTTCATCTCTGTATCATCTGAGGCTATTCACTTCACTGGGTGTAGGAGAGGGTTTACAACCAATTTTACATAGGCAGGGGTTACAATAGTCAGATTTGATTAATTTGGGTAAAATCTTTATCCCAAATGAATAAAAAAAAAACCTGTTGTAACCACTTTAAAACATTTTAGCTGGATTTAGGCTTTCATTTGTTAGTCATTTGTGAAAAGGCCATACAAATATAATAGTCTATCTAAAGCCAGTCATACATTGAATGGCTACTGAACCGGCCAAATTTCGATCCATGTATGGGCAGGCTGATTGTACTCAAGGTGATCTATCAGTCAACTTGGGTAAAAACAGCATGATGGATTTTTGCCATGTGATTACCAGTGACTATGACCGCTATCAGTTATCATTGTGTTCTGTCAGCCAGGAAGGCACCCCCCCTACAGGGAGAACATTCTGTGGAAAGCATAACCCCATCAACAATGACTGTGTTGATGGGGAAGTCTAGTGATTTTCTTTTGGGTGAAAGAAAGGAAGTCAAATCATCTATGGGTTGCCTTACACTACCCTCTCCAAATAATGCTGCTGTATAAGGATGTCTTCGTTGCTCCTTCATAGATTGAGCTGCCACCCTAAGACAGGAAATGTGCTACTGACCAGATCCCCTGGTGAAAATAAAGGAAAAAAGCTAGAAAGCTAAATCAGTCACTACATCTAAGGATTGGTAAGATGTCATATATTACATTTTTGTTTTTGAGTTTAGACACACTTTAAAGCTGAGTTCCACCCAGTTAAAAGTCAGCAGCTACAAAAACTGTAGCTGCTAACTTTTAACAGTCGGACACTTACCTTTCCCACGCTCCAGCAATCCGGCCGCCAGAAGGTTTGCTCCTCTCCCCCTCCCCTCAGCAGCTCCGGCATCACAAGTGTGGGCACCTGGCTTTGGCTTCAAATCCGGGCACACACTGTGCATGCATGAGTCGTGCTGCACACTGTATATGGCTGGCGTATCTTCTGGGACCTGTGACGTGTGGAAGGGGAGGAAGGTGAATTTCCTTCCGGTTCTGCGGAGCCAGAGGAGGAAGTGGGACAGGAGACCCTGTGAAAACAGGGTCTCCGCCCCCCCCCCGCCCAAAAAAAACGACATGCCAATTGTGGCATGTTAGGGGGTCACTTGCCTTGAAGCGGAAGTTCCACTTTTGGGTGAAACTCCGCTTTAACACTGTCAAAGAGGAAAAACATTTGAACTGTATGCACACGGCACTGTCCTCCTTGAAACAAGAATTCTAAAACTTTTAAGAAGCTAGATGAAGATCAGCATGCCACTGGCATAAAATTGACCTATGCAGTCAAATAATGTAGTGTAGCAAGTTGCATAAACAGAAAATTGACCAGGAAATGTTTTTTCCAAAAATAGCAACAGCGAAGCCCGACAGCCCCTGGATTTCACTCACTCTATATGGTTCAGTGACAGTTGAGCCTCTAGGAAAGAAAAGGTGTTTTCTCACATTTGTTGATAACTACTTAGTGTATACTGTGCTCTGTCTGTTACACAGAAAAGATGATGTTCCAGGAAAACTTGAACAATATTTTGCCCAAGAAACACATTTGACAAAATGCCTTAAAGTGATAATTAAGTCATGTTTTTTTTTTCTTTAAAAATAACAAACATGTCATGCTTACCTGCTCTGTTGCAGTGGTTTTTCACAGAGCAGCCCCGATCCTCCTCTTCTCGGGTCCCTCACCGGTGCTCCTGGCCCCTCCCTCCTGTCGAATGCCCCCACAGCAAGCAGCTTGCTATAGGGGCACTCGAGCTGAACTGCTGTTCTGTGTGTCCATTTAGACATGGAGATGTGGTTCGGCCCTGCCCCCTCACTCTCCTCATTGGCTAACTGACTTTCATTGGTAGCACCGGGAGCTAATGGCGCTGCTGCTGTGTCTCAGCCAATCAGGAGGGAGAGAGGCACTCGTGCACATCGCTGGACAGAGACAATAAGATAAAAAATTAAGTCAGAACTATTGATAGGGCCACTTTACTGGTTGAAAGGCCAACCACAGGAGATGATGGTAGGTTGAAAACCCCCTTTGTAACCACTTTTTTCATCCAACATCGGACTATAAAACATATCATAGCAAGACATTGGCATATCCTTAAAAAATGATGACATACTTCCAGGCCACAATACGTACTAATTCCTATTAGCACACAACCTTTCAACTATTACAAATAAAACCTGGTCCCCTACTATCCAGGCTGCGGTTGAGGCGTGGAGGGTTTTGTGCGCGACATCTGCGCCGAATACCACCTCTACAACTCTGCCCATAGAATGCTTACCATTGATTATTCCGAACATCGAAATCAGGCGGTGGATCCAGCTAGGGATACAGATGATAGACAATATAATAATAGGACCAGCCATCAAAACCTTTAGGTCACTCCAAGTTGAATTTGACCTACCTGATACAGAATATTACTCATACCTAAGGCTACAGCATTTTCTCCAATTTAATACTCACACATCCTTATCCCTTCCATGGCAGTTAGCTCAATTTTTCAAATCTTCTGAGACTTAAACCAAAGGCATATCCTTACATTATATACAAAGCAATAGACAGCAAAGATCACTTTATTAAAACCCGACATCTGTTAGCTTGGGAGAAGGACCTACACCTAGAGTTTACAGAAGATCAATGGTAACACGCAATTAAACTAACATACAACTCGACCAAAAGTGCCAATTTATGGGAGTTATACCAGAAGATTCTGATGCGGTGGTACCTGACCCCATTCAGAATCTCTAAATTTGACCCTCAGGCTTCACCGTCCTGTTGGAGGAACTGTGGAGAAGTAGGAACACTACTACATACACTATGGTACTGCCCAGTATTAAAATCCTTATGGACCAGTATCTTTCAAAAGTGCAAACAAATATTAAGAATTAATGTCCCTCAAACCCTTGCACTAGCCTTACTATCCCTGGGACCATAGAACAATTATCTCCCATCTTCTGTTAAGCACAAGGTTAGTGCTGGTCCACCATTGGAAACTAAGTGTAGCTCCTTCCATTAATGAAATTCTTGCAACCACCCACACACATGCCACCTATGAGGAGGCATATGCTTCTTCGCAAGGGAACTACATACAATGTAAGGAAAAATGGAGAGGATGGCACACCTGGTATGATGAGCATACGGGAAATTGACTGGTCGGGCGGAGGTGGTGACGCTGAGGGCAAATAGGGGCGAATGTTTATTTTGTTCATCTTGTTTATTTTGTTAATCTTGTTTATCCTGTTTTGCTTTCTTTCAATGCGGCAGAATGATCTCTATTATTGAAGTATAATTTCCTAAACAAATTAACATGCTATGCTGCGTGATCCTGACCTAAGAGTTGGGGGGGATCAAGCCGGGCTTCCACCCCCTGGGTCACAGAGTGTTCCCAGAAGGGGTCACGATGGGGGGAATGGACGCCTGGCTAGCAGCTCTAGCAACGGTGACCAGAATATAACATTACTGTAAGAATACTAACTTTATCTTGCATTTTGTATAAAGTGCTTTATGCATGACTTTACAGCTTAAATGCTGCATATACATTTCCTTTCTTATGTAATCTTGTGAAAAACCAATAAAAAAACTATTGAAATTAAAATGATGACATACTTGCCCCTATACTTTCAGATAGACCTCAGGTTGTTTATAGAGGGGTGCCGTCTTTAAAAAATAAGGTAGTACATACAGTTCTGGATCCCCCAGTAAAACCAGTCTTTTTTAAAAATCTGGTAGGCTTCTGCAGATGCGGGAGGTGTCAGATATGCATACTGAGTCAGGGTATGGGAAAGAGACATTTACAGTTTACATCTAATGTCACTGGGTGGGCCTATGACATTGCTCCGTTCATCACATGTGGTACTACACATGTGGTGTATCTCCTTCAGTGCCCGTGTGGCAAACAATATGTGGGCAGGACCACCCGGGCACTGAAGGCTAGGTTACAGGAGCACGTGACAAATATTAAGAAAGGTTTCCCCAAACATAATGTTTCACGACATTATGACCAGGTACATAATAGAGGCACATTGTTTCTTGGTATTAACCATTTTGTCCCACAGTTTAAAAGTAAGAGAAATCTCCAGGATGGAAACAAGATGGATTTACATTTTGAAAAGTTATGCTCCGTTTGGCTTGAATGTCAATTTGGACATTAACTGTTTTTTTACTATTTCTTGAACATATGTGTCTTGGATTTTATTATTTATCAATAAAATTAATTAAATAATGCATTAGCACTTTAAGAGTCCCCTCCTCTTTGAAATAAGTGTTTTTTTTTTTTTTAAATATGTTATGAGCATGTAGGAGAAAATAGGATTAGAATTTAATTCTGACCTGGAGAATTTTTTGAGGATTTTTTTGAGTGTTTTGTCCAGTGGTTATCTTTTATTTTAAAATAGTCTTTTTAGCATATGTTTTAACCACTTGCTTACTGGGCATTTAAACCCCCCTCCTGCCTGGACCAATTTTCAGTTTTCAGCGCTGTCATTCTTTGAATGACAATTGCGCGGTTGTGCGGCGTTGTACCCAAACAAAATTGACGTCCTTTTTTTCCCACAAATAGAGCTTTCTTTTGGTGGTGTTTGATAACCTCTGCTTTTTTTATTTTTGGGCTATAAACAAACAGTGGCAGTTTTAAAAAAGAAACAATATTTTTTACTTTTTGCTATAATAAATATCCAAAAATAAAAAAACAAATGTATTCATCAGTTTAGACCGATATATATTCTTCTACATATTTTTGGTAAAAAAAAAAACGCAATAAGCGTATTTTGATCGGGTTGTTATAGCGCCTACAAACTATGGACATTGGTTTATGGTGTTCTTATTATTTATTTTTTACTGGTAATGGCGGCGATCTGCGATTTTTTATCGGGACTGCGATATTGCGGCGGACATGTCTGATGTTTTTGACACTTTTTTGGGACCAATAACATTTATACAGCAATCAGATCTAAAAATAGACACTGATTACTGTATAAATGTCATTGGCAGGGAAGGGGTTAACACTAAGGAGGCAATCAAGGGGTTAAATGTGTTCCCTGTATGTGTTCTAACTGTGTGGGGGTGGGGCTGACAGGGACATAACAGATCTAATTGATCCCAATCACAGGGATCAGTAGATCTGTCATGTCCCCCCTCACAGAGCGAGGAAAACCTCCATGTTTACATGTTCCCCGTTCTGGCTCTCTGTGAAGGGATCTGCGGGTATGCTCACACGACGTGCGATGGCGAGAACGTGCCTGGAGCGCGCAAAAGGGAAGGACGTCGATTGACGGCCTCCTGGCAATTCAGATCCGCACTGTAGCCGTCAATCGGCTATAGCGCGGATCTGAAGTGGTTAATAAAATATAATTTTCATGCATCAGCTTTACTGTATTGTACTGGTGCCCCTTCGTTTTCTCCCTGTTGAAAACAGCCCCTTTGGATTATTCCTTGTTGCTGGGGTGGATCACATGACCGGGAATGACGTGGTTACGTTATTTCTGGTGTCTGTATTTCCAATGTGTTAGGAATCGGTCTACTTACGGTTTTACGGTACGTCATTTCCAGTGATGATTGCACTGCACTTGAGTTATTTCCTACCTCGGAGGCCACATTGGTAGTGTCCTGGATGGGGCTATATGGATGGTCTTCCAGTGCCTGTAGATGTGGGGTGTAATTTGGCGGTTTGGTCACGGATTTCCAGGCGACTGGTGATTGACAGGAGGAGTGACTTATCAAAAGAGGTATATTTGTTGCACTGTGGACCCTAGCTGTTTGGAGTGTTCTCATCAGTGTGATTGACACTGGAGTAAACAAATCCTGGGGGCAGGAACTGGGAGGAAGTGAGGGGGCAGGGTTAGGATGTGTAAAATGTTTGTGACTATATCTAAGCGGTGGGGAAAGCATTCCTCATGCCCTGGGAAGACGTTCACTGGAACAAAACCGGTAGGTCGAGGATACTTTCTTGACACTGCTGAAAGTTGTTTTAATTTACCTTTGCATGTTGGACTGTTGTATAACCATTCGGATGTCTATGGAATAAACACGTCGTTTAGTAACTGCACTATTGGTGACCTTTTGTGTTTTCCTTGTATAACATCTGAACCCGGCTATCCTTTCTGTGGATGCATTGAACCCGGCTATCCTTTTTGCGGATGCATTGTACCCGGCCATCCTTTCTGCGGATGCATTGAACCTGGCTACCCTTTTTTCGTACTCATTGGTGAGTCTATGATCTGGAGGATGGGGGTCACCAGTGGAGCTCCTTCGCATGCGAGTTACACCCTCTGTAATAATGGGTCATCGACTTCTGGTAAGCGCATATTTCGTATGGGGTGTTCATGTGGTAATGGAAATCTGTACATGTTTTTCTTTGTATACGATCATCATTTTTCACTTTTCTTCACTGTGTCTTAGAAAGAGGAACTCACTTTCCTGGACTGTTATCATGATCTAATGTTTATATATATTTTTTGACTATTATCATTGTTTTAATTTTTTTTTTTGGATTGACAATCACGTTGCATGGCAATTGTACACAATGGATGGCATCCATTCATTGTACTATAGTGTTGATCTCTGTGATTGGCCACAGTGATCACATGGTACAGACAAGGCCAAGCACAGCCCATCTGTACCATGTGATTTGCCATGGCCAATCACAGCTAATCCCAATAGCACACACTGAAAGAATGGATTTCATTCAGAAAAAATGGTTGCTCATAACACTGAATATCACCATTATAAGCAATAATAGTGTGTAAAAAAAGTGATAATCTCCCCAGAGTAGTACATTGTTACTAAGGTAATACTATATTGCTCTAGTAAAAAAATTGTATAAAAATAAAAAACGAAAAAAAGAAATAAATATTTAAAAAAACGTTTTTTGGGGTTTTTTTTAACATACTGTCATGAGTCAGTGTCCCTGATCACCACAACACTTATATGATGACACCGTATTTCACTGGTGACAGCTTTTAAAAAAAAAAAAAAATGTGAAAAAAACTTTTTTTTTTAATTTCTTAATTTTCCAAAAAAGGGCAGGGAATAGGGCAAAATGTGATACTGAAAAAAAACATCCTTAAAAATTGCAATATTAGTTTTAGGTAGACTTTACCCTTAAACTGGTTTTGACACTTTTTTTTTTCACCATTTCAAGACAAATAGCAATACAACATTGTTGATTACTAACATCTTTATTTTGTAGTGTATAACCAAAAGTATAAAATGAAAATATTGCAACCCAGGAAACCAATATCCAAACCACAAAGCCATTTCATTGTTTTTACAACTGAGTGAAGGACTCTGGAAGTCTTATAATCTGCTTTGACAGTGAATCATCCATTAGCTTTCAACAACACATATAACATTTCAATCTGCTGCTCTCAGTCACAAAGCTGTGGCACAAAAAAAAAACGAACCAGACTTTCTCAAATACATTTATCAGGAGCTTGATTCATAAAAAAACGTTGCAAATGGCACTTACATAACACTGGATTCACAGACAACGATCCCATACTGATCTATATTACATAACGGGGGTCATTTACTATAGTGCTGGTGATCACGGTAATTAGCGCTAAAATGCCACAATCACGGTAATTAGTGCTAAAAAGCAAATTCACAATATCGCTGGGGCAATATAACTCCCAAAATAGAATTCACTATAGTTCCCATACAACAGATAGGGCCCAAACCCTTACTCTAGTTAGGACCTGGAGTAGTGCACATGGAAATAATGTTTAGAGAATGATATAATCGCCTAAATGGTACTAAAATATGCAGTATATTTTTTAAAGATAATCTGCTTTTAAAGTGTGTGAAAAAGTAATTTCTTCACTGAAATATATTTAAAAGTCTGAGAAGAGATAAATTCCCTGTCTCTTTACAGCTAGGTGCCAGCACAACTGAGCATGCTCAGACATGCAAACTACTCTCATTTGAACTACCATGGCTTTTTTACAGGGAGCTATAGTAAATTCCAAAATGAGGGCTGGTTTAAACAGCATTTTTTGGGAGTGAAGATGAGAGTTATGTAGCCCAATGCAAGTTTCAGCCATTGATTCTAATGGTACAATTATAACTTCCCCAAATAAATACTTTTCATGTTGAGATGAAATGTATCTTTCGCTCAAAGAAATTGTCCTTGCAACAATGTTGTTTCTTCTTCATCTATTTTGTTTTTTCAGAATGCTAGTATGTGTAATATTTTTATGTTGTGATAAAATATTTTTTTCTCTGTCACTTTCACTTGATGCTGTCCATCTCACAAAAATCTTTACCCAAACTCACACAGGTGCCTTTACAAACCACAAACAATACCTTTGCTGATGCAAAATTAAAATGAGTCACAATTATGTGTGTTTTTATTATTGCCAAATGATCATAACTTGAGCCCAAAAAAATGGGATATGTGTACCAACATCAGAAATAAAAATGCCATTCTCAAAAATCAGAGGGTACCATCACTATTCTACATTCACACACCAAGAACCACCAAAAATCACAGAATAATTCAAGAAGAATAACTCCTGACTAATGTAATTCCACCACCTATATGTTCAAAGAGATGGAATATATCTGTATATATGTGTAGGAAGGCTCCACATGTGGCAGCTCAGTGGCTCACAGGCTAGCCCTTCTGCCTAGCAACACTGAGGTTCTGATTTCAAATCCCAAACATGCCACTTCATGTAGAGAAGTTGCCTGTTCTCCCTATGTTGTTAAACATAACATCTGACTCAGGGTCTTCCTTAAATTATGTCTAAATGTAGTATTTATGTGTAGGAGGGTTCCACCACCATTGCAAATTGTGTCATATGTTTCCATGGGCAAGGACTCAAATCAGCCTTAACATTTCCCCACCACCACTAATTGCAGCCTCTTACCAAGCCAAATCCCAAAAAATGACAGCTGCTTATCTCTCAACATGCTGACAGTAATCAGCCATAACCAGCCTGTAAAACAGATAAGCATATTAACTTCTTGCACCCCTGGAACTTAGGACAGTTTTACACCACTGAGATGCAACCGGAAAACAAGTGGCTCACAGACTAGCACTTCTGCCTAGCAGAACTGAGTTTCTGATTTTGAATCCCAATCCTGCTACCTGGCCAGAGGTTTGTATCTTGTGGTGTTAACCGGCATACATTTACTGCCGCAGAGTAGCAGCGTCCCATGAATCACCGTCTGTAAACGGCAGCTCACGCGTGCGCTGTAGCGGGCCCACCACACTCTGCAGGAGTGTGGCCGCAGCTCAGGCGGACTCGATCTCCACCAGCGAGCCACAATTGCCTAGCAGAGAAGAAAAACGGGGAACCGCCAATGTAAACACGGCTGTTCTCCGCTCTGTCAGGCAGCATGTGAGAGATCTACTGATCCCTGGCACTGAGATCAGTTAGATCTCATATGATCTTTTTTATGGTGGCTATGGCGCTGCTCTGTAAAATAGGTACCGTATATCCTCTTCAAACCAAAAATTAAAATATTTCTGCCCTGCTTTATTCACTAGTATATCTCCATCAATAATAAAAATATATATAAAAAAAAAAATAATACATTTCAAAACAATAAATGATATCCCATTTCAAAAAAGTCAGTGCAAATGCTATAAAGTGCTAGAGTGTCCTAAATAAGTAACCACAACCTATACTGATGGTTGATAAGTGTGAGAATATATATAAATGCATCATATCAAAACATTTTTTATATAATGATGGTGTGTGAACAAGTGACTCTGATCCTCCTTAATACAACAACCGTGCAGAGTGCCAGAGTTATATGCATAAATACATAAATTAATATTTCTATATCATATAAACCACCAATGTGAACCGTGCTCAACAGTCCTTTAGAAACTGTGAAAAAACAGCAAATCTCTTGGATAATGGTGTGTGGGTGATTATTCCACTTCAATCATGTGCCAGGTGAGTCCACTCCGTGCTCCCCAGTGGTTAGAAAACTCACCAGACAACAATCCCCACCAGGGGGTGCCAGCACAGAGGTCTCAGATATTCCTATGTAAACTTCATCATCCAGGCTTCCCTCATAATCCCGTACATGAAAAAGAGAGTAACCGCTTCCTTGTGTAATATATTAAAACTTTTTAATGTGTTAAACAAGTAGATCCACTCACATTTGTGAAGATGTAACAGGCTTGTATCGTTAAAATAGTTCCCCAGCTTCCTGGGTCAGTCCGCTGTTTTGTCTGCGTTCCAATGCTTATTCACTGCTGACACCGGAAGTGACGCATGGCGTATGGCGTCGCTCTACGCGTTTCGTCGTTGGATGTCTACTGGAGCGGTGCCATCTTGGTACACTCTCGGGTTTATATAGGGCTAATGCAGGTGTAGCGCTTCTGAGTAATTGGCCGCCATTTTCATGAAGACCTGCATGGAGGCCATATTGTTGTGGATCGGCCCCACAGGTATAATAAATTCAAGCCAAGATCTCTTATGTCCCTTGGCAGCCCAGCCCCCTCACAGTTAGAACACACCTAGGGAACACACTTAACCCCTAGATCACCCCCTGCAGGTTAACCCCTTCACTGCCAAAGACATTTATACAGTAATCAGTGGATATTTACATTTCTGATCACTGTAAAATTGTCATTGGTCCCAAAAAAATGTCAAAAAAGTCTGACATGTCTGCTGCAATATCACAGTCCCAATACAAATCACAAAAAAGAATTCTCATGGTTTGTAAACGCGGCAACTTTTGCGCAAACCAATCAATAAACGCTGATTGTGATTTTTTTTTTTTGTTTACCAAAAATATGAGGAAGAATATAATTCAGCCAAAACCGATGAATACATTTTTTTAAATATTTTTTTTGGATATGTATTTTAACAAAAAGTAAGAAATATTGTTTTGTTTTGTTTTTTGCAAAATTATCACTCTTTTTTTGTTTATAGTGGTGATCAGAAATGATGCAGAGGTGGTCAAATACCACCAAAAGAAAACTCTATTTGTGGGAAAAAAGAAAGTAAATTTTTGTTTGGGTACAAGGTTGCACGACCGCACAATTTTCAGTTAAAGCGACGCAGTGCCAAATCACAAAAAGCGCTCTGGTCCTAACGTGGGAAATCCTTCCGGTCCTTAAGTGGTTAAAGTTTCTTTTTTACCAGTGATTACATTTTTGATGGGTTTCACATAATGGAACCCCAAGAAATAACATTATAAATCAAGCAAGTGTGGATTTGCACCAAATCTAGAACTGGGGTGTTTTGGGCCAGATATGGATGTATACCTCTGGTGTGATCCTCTCCACATATTTTAATGTTGTATGCTGATAATGAATGAGGAATGTGCTTTGTCACCATTTTGTGTCGTGCTAGCAAACTTAGCTAGGTTTTAAAAAAGCCAGCATTTGTGGGGGGTGTTAGGCCTAAGAACAGGCCTGACTTTTTCTTTGCAGTGTGTATATTGGGTTACAAATAGATATGGTTTTTGTGAGTTTTGGGGTGCATAATTCTTGACCCACACCCCACTAGGCTTGTTGTTTGATGATTGCTTCTAAATCTCACATGTTAGACTTACAGCTGCTATGTAATGGTTTAGATGAAAAGGAAGGTTCTGGCTAATTCATTCCCGCTGTGTGTGTCAACGTAGTTTGACTTACTTACTTACTTGGCTTACTTTTAGGCTTTTGTATTAATTGTGTCTGTTTTTGCTTATGATAATTCTGCCATGTAACTTTTTTGGGGTTTGGGGCGAAGACTTCTGATCACAAAAAAGTTTAGTCGTGCTTGTTAGCTTGATTCGTATGCCTGCTTTTCTAATGTGATTTGTTTAATGTGTCTGATTTTTAGTGTCCTACACTTGTAGATTGTAAGCTCTTTTGAGCAGCTTCTAACTATATTGTCAAATGCTGGAGCATCATTTCCATTTTTTTTTTTAATTTTGGCCCAAGTACATTAATGTACCAAATGTTTATACTAATGTTGAAATAAAAAGTTGATTGTTTTTTGCTTTATGTTTGCTTTTTTGCAGACTCGAAATACATATTTTCTAAGTGCAAACTATTCATACCCCTTCAAATCTGTATTAAATCTAGTTGCATACAAAAGTATTTGGTTGTCCACACACGCAAGTTCTTGAGTAGAAAGTGTAATGGAGGGAAGGGGGAAGAAAACCCCCCCAAAAAAACTAAAAAGAACAATCTTTGCTCCAAAGCTGAATATCAGGGCTCTACTAATTATTTTGTGGACTAGGTAAGCCATGAAATATGTCAATTAAGTGTGAATTCTCTCTAAGCACCAAATTAAGAAAAAAATACCCCAAAAACCATTAAACAAAATTTGGCACGGGGTCCCCCCAAAATCCATATGAGGCCTTTTGGGTACGGCATATATTTTATGGGGAACTCCGCGCCAAAATTAAAAAAATTGGCAAGGTGTTCCCCCCAAAATCCATACCAGACCCTTATCCAAGCATGCAGCCTGGAGGTCAGGATGGGGGGCGAGCGAGCGCCCCCCCCTCCTGAACCATACCAGACCACATGCCCTCAAGATCAGGAGAGTGCTTTGGGATCTGGCACCAAAGCACCTTGCCCCCATGATGATGGGGACAAGGGCCTCTTCCCAACAATTCTGGCAGGTGGTTGTTGGAGTCTGCTGGTGGGGGCTTATCAGAATCTAGAAGCCCCCTTTAACAAGGGAGGCCCCAGATCTTGACCCCCATGTGGATGGGTGCAAAGAGGAAAGGGGTAGCCCCTGGAAGAAGCACATCCAAGATATCCTAGAGAGGCGAACGGAGTGGCAACCTCAGCGTGGACTCCAACCAGGCCACGCCCCCAACATGTTTCACTCCGCCCCCAGAGCTTAGTCATGGGGATCCCCATTTTCTCCTGGTGTTGTCTCTCCCACCATCTTCTGTCGTCATCTTCTCCTGTTGCCGTTAATCCGGCCGCCATCGTCTCCTGCCGCCGTTTTCTCACGCTGCTGTGTTCTTCCTCGCTGCTGGTTACCCACTAATAAAAAAGGGGTGGGCTCTCCGGATGATGTCATTGGATGGCCACGCCCCATGACTATGTAAGAGACGCCACACAGGAACACAACACAACGCAACGGAGGAAGGCGGCGACAGGAGGAGACGGCGACAGAAGATGTTGGGAGAGACAGAAGACAGAGAGAAGATGGCTCAGAGCTATTTTACAATAAAGAACTTGTCAAAAACCGGCTCTTGTTTTCTTATCACATGTCACTGCTTTTTTTGTTGAACGGGTAGGGGTATGATGTACCCGATACCTATTCACATGGGGGGGCGGATCTGTGGGCCCCCCTGTTAAAGGGGACTTCCAGATTCCAATAAGCCCCCCACCTGCAGACCCCAACAACCACCGGCCAGGGTTGTCGGGAAGAGGCGCTTGTCCCCATCAACATGGGGACAAGGTGCTTTGGGGTAAACCCCAAAGCCCCCTCCCCATGTTAAGGGTATGTGGCCTGATATAGTTTAGGAGGGTAGAAGGGGGGTGCTCGTTCATCCCCTCCCTATCCTGACCTAAGGGTCTGGTATGGACTTTGGGGGGACCCCACACCATTTTCCCCTCCGAATCCATACTAGACCGAAGGGCCTGGTATGGACCTGGGGGGGGGGGGCATGCCGTTTTTTTTGCATTTTTGTTTTTTTACATTCAGCTGCCACATGAGCATGGTTGTTGCCATAATATTAATGCCTGAAATGCAAAACATCATTGTATAGAATGAAAAGAATCAAACATTAGTAATTGTATTTTCTATGTATTATTGTGCTCAGCTCTGTAGCGTAATGGTATGCCCTACTACCTTCAAAGGTTCAAGCCATGGGTTTAAATTCCACCAATGGTATCACCTCCTGAAGACTTGCATTGTAATCAGCAGCATAATTAGCCAATGCACATCAGTTTGGTTTATTCCATAATTTTAACTCTTCAAATGCATGAAATGATATATAAGTATTCAATAATATTATGGTGTGACCATAGAAGAAGGAAATATGGACTGCTCTGTGCAAAACCATTGCACAGAGCAGGTAAGCATGACTTTGTGCATAGGACGTGGAAACAAGGCTAAGCGACTCTACTATGGGCAAAAAACATAGGAACTGAGGTGCAGAAAAATGGCAGCAGGTGCTCCGGACTGATGAGTCAAAATGTGAAATATTTCACTGTAGCAGGAGGCAGTTTGGGTTAGCACAGAATAAGGAAGAAGAAGCCAGCCATCCATAACCTTTTTTCCCATCCACAGGGAGAACAGAGCAGGATGACTAAAGAAAATCTGGTAAGTCATTGTTTCTAAGGCAGCCCATACATGTGTGGGCAGAGCCAGTTAATTGGTCCCCAATATGGAAGAATGGCACACAGAGACCAAGTAAAGTGGCACAATTATTATTTGGTTAGATGAAGGTAACAAATAACACGTGGAGAACAGCGGCAAACTATTTGACTCACTTGTTACTTTTTTCTCTTCCCCCTCTTTTTCTTTTCCCTTTTTTCTTTTCCTCTTTTTCTTTTCTCTTTTTTTGGTTTTCCTTTTCTTTTTCTCTTCTCCACATGAATCTAGGTGTTGCTATAAATAGTAGTATTACTACTATAGATAGCTGTTGTATCACTTATATAGCTAGTGACTTTATCCAAGGCTATACTCATATACACTATATCAGGGCTCAACATTTAAAGTCCTGAGCTACTAGCCAGGCCTTAAGGGTTACTCATCACCAGTTGCCCCATTTAACCCCTACTCTGCCGTGCCCCTAATTCCACCCCTAAACATGCCTTCATAAATTATCTCATGAAATTACATTGTTAAATGTTTTATGCAGAAGTTACAAAAATACATTTCTAATAACAACGTTATCAGTGCCCATCAGTGCAGCCTCATCAGTACCCATCAATGAAGGCTCATCAGTGCAGCCTGATCAGTGCCCATCAATGCAGCCTCACCAGTGCCCATCAATGCAATCTCACCTGTGCCCACCAATGCAGCCTCATCAGTGTCCATCAATGCAGCCTCATCTGTGCCAATCAAGGCAGACTCACCTGTGCCCA
This sequence comes from Glandirana rugosa, assembly GCA_018402905.1. Taxonomy (NCBI): domain Eukaryota; kingdom Metazoa; phylum Chordata; class Amphibia; order Anura; family Ranidae; genus Glandirana; species Glandirana rugosa. The sequence continues at coordinate 757,909 of BLSH010266345.1, forward strand.
TCAACGCAGCCTCATCTGTGCCCATCAGTGCAGCCTCACCTGTGCCCATAAATGCAGCCTCACCAATGCCCATCAATGCAACCTCACCTGTGCCCATCAATGCAGCCCCATCATTGCCCACCAATGCCCATCAATGCAGCCACACCTGTGCCCACCAATGCAACCTCCCCTGTGCCCATCAATGCAGCCTCACCTGTGCCCATCAGTGCAGCCTCACCTTTGTCCATTAATGCAGCCTCAACTGTGCACATCAATGCAGCCTCACTTGTGCCCATCTTGTGCCAACTCTCTGGGGATCTGAAAAAAAGAATTATTGCTCTATATAAAGATGGCCTAAGCTATAAGAAGTTTGTCAAGACCTTGAAATTGAGCTGCAGAACAGTGGCCAAGACCATACAGCAGTTTAAGAGGACAGGTTCCATTTAGAACAGGCCTCACCATGGTCGACCAAAGAAGTTGAGTGCACGTGCTCAGCATCATATCCAGAGGCTGTCTATGGGAAATAGATGTAGTGCTACCAGCATTGCTGCAGAGGTTGAAGGGGTGGGGGGTCAGCCTGTCAGTGCTCAGACCATACGCCACACACTAGATCATATTGGTCTGCATAGCTGTCATCCCAGAAGGAATCTTTCCTAAAGATGATGCACAAGAAAGCCTGCAAACAGTTTGCTGAAGACAAGCAGACTAAGGACATGGATTACTGGAACCATGTCCTGTGGTCTGATCAGTGGCGGCTGGTGAAGTTTTTGGATGGGGGGTGCCAGGCCCCGCCCTTCCCTTTGACCCCTCCTACTTTTAATAAGCCCCGCCCCTTATATAATCCACCCACTCCGTCTCCTGTATTCCACATATTGTGTCAGGGGTATACAGCTCAGCATCACAGGACACAGTATACAGCTCAGCATCACAGGGCACAGTATACAGCTCAGGGGG
>BLSH010266381.1:2583-17877 GCA_018402905.1 Glandirana rugosa
AACCGGCTTAGTTAACTGATGGGTACCCAGAGCAGAATAGGTCCGGCCCATTTCCCGCTACATTATAATCCCAAATTTTTACACTCCAACTTCACACAATTTTTTCTGGCCAACGCAGCCACTAAAACCAAAGGTGTGGCGATCCTGGTGTCCAATAGATGTAACTTCACATGGATCTCGGATTATAGAGACCCTGAGGGTCGGTTTATTCTAGTTAAGGGGCTAGCAGAGGGTCAACTAGTTACGTTGATCTCATATTACACTCCAAATAAAGGACAAGCTAACTTCTTCCATCGCCTTCTTGAAACTTTGACCCCTCTGTTGGAGGGTACGGTCTTATTCGGAGGTGATTCTAATGTGGCCTTCGACCAGGGCCTGGATAAGACGAGACCCATGGGTAGTCAATTGATTCGGCCAACTAAAATCAGTCTTCGTATAGCCAAAATGCTTCACTCCCATAACTTAGTAGATGTTTGGAGGGAAATGAATCCCTCAACAAGGGACTACACACACTTCTCGCACCCGCACAGCTCATATGCTAGAATAGACCATTTTTTTACCCATGCTTATAATTTACCTAATGTTATCTCCTCGCGTATTCATGACACAGTACTTTCAGACCACGCTTTGGTTTCCCTGTCAATCCGTACCCAATTCAGAAAATTTCACACGCCATATTGGCGTCTGAATGAATCCATTATGTTAGACCCAATTAGAACCACGGAAATAGGAAAACATTTAAAGGAATATTTCACACATAACACCACAGTAGACACCTCAGTAGAAATGGTTTGGGCGGCTCATAAAGCTTATATCAGAGGCAAGATTATACAAATTTCGTCACAAATTAAGAAAGAAAGGAAAATGGATATAATTAAGCTAGAGAAGGTGTTTGAGGCCATCAAAGCAGAACACAAAAAACATCCCTCTCCCACCCTGCTAGATCAATTAGACAGGGTTAGACTAGAACTTAATCTGGCTCTGACTTCGAAAGCCGAGAAAAGTATACGTTGGAGCAAAAACAAATTTTATACAATGGGTAATAAGATGGGCTCCCTCCTGGCGAAACAACTTTCTCCACACGTGATTAACCATCCCTTTCCCAAAATTAAGGTAGGAGCTGATCCCCCTTCTTCGAACCCAGACAAGGTTCTGAGCGCCTTTAACTCCTTTTATGAGAAACTTTATTCACCTCCTATAACTGACAACTTTAATAAGATCAACGAGTTCCTTGATGGCATCCCGGTTCCGACTCTTTCAGACACACACAGAAACATTATGGAGGCAGCAATCTCTGAGGAAGAGGTGCGAGAGGTCATCAAGGGTCTCAAACAGGGATCGGCCCCAGGCCCAGATGGCCTTTCGGCCCCGTACTATAAGGCTTTTATTGATATACTTTCCCCCCAGGCAGGCTCTGATTAAACTTAGGGGCTTCTACTCCAAGCCATTCTCCATTAAAAGAGGAACCAGGCAGGAATGCCCACTATCTCCTCTCTTATTTGCAATTGCAATAGAGACCCTAGCCATTGCGATAAGACATAACCCAGACATCAAGGGAATCATGTGCGGTCAACAGGAGCACAAATGTGGCCTGTTCGTGGACGATGTTCTATTATTCATATCATCCCCTATAACCACTCTTCCTATTCTCCAGCGTCTATTAGAGGTCTTTTTTAAAATTTCAGGTCTTCAGGTAAACTATAACAAGTCCCAGGCACTTAACGTCTCCTTGCTTCCAGACACTGTTCTTCTGTTAAAGAAGAACTTTCGGTACAAGTGGAGTGACACTTTTATTAGATACTTAGGCATTAACCTCACACCTAAATTTGAAACTCTTTATGCCCAAAATTACCCACATATGTTCCGCAAATTAGAGTCTGAATTGCTTTCCTGGTCGAAAAAGAATTTTTCCTGGTTAGGCAAAATAAACTCGATAAAAATGACCTTGTTACCCAAGCTGCTTTATCTCTTCCGTGCTCTTCCTATTCCGATACGTAAGGATCATCTAGCCTCATTGCAAAGCAAAATTATCAAATTTATCTGGGGTAAGGGGGGTACAGGATTTCACAAAAGTATCTTTATCACCATAGAACTAAGGGAGGACTAGGTGTACCACACCTCATTAAATATTTTTATGCAGCTAGATTAGCCCAACTGTCCCTAATCTACACTAAATTTGAAAGACCCGATTGGGTTAGAATGGAGAGGCAGGCCATACCGAAGCATACACTGGACTTTGTTCTGTGGTGTCCTCCTAAAAGTAGACCTCCGATCCTAGCACCTACCCTCTCACATGCTCTTGCTCTGTGGGACAAACTAAGCCGAATCCCATCACTGGTGTCCCCAATCAAACCTTTAGCACATCTGTTCCATAACCCAACCTTCCCCCCGGGAATGAACATAAAGGCCTTCCAGTGGTGGCTGGACAAAGGACTTTATCGAATAGGGCACTATTTTACCTCTTCGGGCCCGATCACTTTAAGCTTCTGCAAGAGCAAATTAGACCTACCTGATTCGGAAAGGTTCAGGTTCCATCAAATTTCTAATTTTCTACACAAGATCTGGTCAAATAAACCTCTTCCCCCCAACTTTACTACCTATGAAAGATGGTGTGCTCAGCCTTATGAACAAAGAGGGGGTATTTCAGTCATTTATGGGGCACTTACCCAACCTGTGGAGAAACCCGCCTTCATGAAAGAGTGGGAATTAGATCTTAATTTTTCATGGGACCTAGAGAAATGGCACACGGCTTTTTTTAAATCATTTCGGGGAGTCCTAAATACAACTATTTCCAAAGCCAGTATTAAGGTAATCTCGAGATGGTATCTCACTCCGGTTAAGTTATCAAAGATATACCCTTCAGCATCTCCATTGTGCTTCAGGGGTTGTCAAATGTCAGGTAACATGTCACACATTTGGTGGGAATGTCCCAGAATTAGACCCTTCTGGACTAAAGTTTTCTCTTTAATCAGAAGGGTCACAGATATTCAGCTTAAGAGATCACCGACCATTGCCTTATTAAATGATCATATTCCCAGGATTCCCAAACCAATTCGCAAATTGATCCATCACATCTTCTTAGCAGCCAAAATAACCATTGCAGGGGCATGGAAAAAACAAAATGTCTCCCTGAGAGCGGCTAAACGGAAAATTTCTTGGCTTATGACTCAAGAAAAAATGGCCAATTCTATTGCCAACAATAAACAACATTTCGAGGCGGTTTGGGAGCCTTGGGCAATCTACAGGGGTATTTCCTTCAGCTCAGATACTTAGGTTATTCAACTAATTGGGAAGAGAATATCAAATCAGGCGCGACACCTACTTTGTCTCTTTTTAAGACTCGGTCTTAAGATCATTTGTCTCTACCGAGCTAAGTCACTTTTTCTACTTGCTCCCCCCTTCTTCTCTTCTTTTAACTTTCTTTCTCTAATTTCTCCTCCCTATTTCCGTCCACCCTTAATCTTCTAATTTAGGTAGGACTCGGGAAGGAATTTTATTGAACATTTCATTTTATGATGCTCCTTTATCAGGACTCACTAAGGTGTATTGATGGGAGTATTTTCCTCCAGTCTACAGAATATGAGTTAGGCTTCTTCACCGCTAGGGGGGGGGGGTTACCTGATCCTCTGGCACAGCAAGTTCCCTTATGGGGTGCTGGGTTCTTGGGAAGCCCCCCTTCTCTATAACTCTCGCTTAGTGTCCCTGTTTCTAATGGAGATACTACTTCTTTACCTTTGACTTACTTGACAAGACATCATGTCTAGGTGATATTGGTTACAGTACCTTCCTACCTGCCTTAAACAATATTTGTGTTTGTTTATCATGTGCTTATGTCTGTTTGTTTATATAAACTCAATAAAATCTTTGAAACATAAAAAAGTGGTGTGACATCCAGGCAGATATGTCTGTTAATAAGCTAGTGATGGGTGAGGAGACTGATGGGGTGAGTTGGGGGGTGGAGAGGTAGATTTGGGTATCGTCAGCGTAGAAATGATATTGAAAGCCGTGGGACGCTATCAGCCGACCCAGGGAAGAGGTGTATATTGAAAATAAGAGGGGTCCAAGAACAGAACCTTGGGGGACCCCAACAGAGAAGGGAAGAGGAGAGGAGGAGGTAGAATTGCACGTTACGCTGAAGGTGCGATGGGATAGGTAGGATGAGAGCCACTGAAGAGCACAGTCGCGGAGACCGAGGGAGTACAATTTTTTGAGTAGGAGGGGGTGGTCGACAGTATCAAAGGCAGCCGAAAGATCCAGGAGTCGGAGTATAGAGTAGTGTCCATTGGTTTTGGCAGTTAGTAGGTCATTTGTGAGTTTAAGAAGGGCAGTTTCTGTGGAGTGTTGAGGGCGAAATCCAGATTGAAGGGGGTCCAGAAGGTTATACTTAACAAAGTGGTCACTCAGTTGGTTGTAGACTAGGCATTCAAGGAGTTTGGAAGAAAAGGGGAGCAAGGAGATAGGGCGCAGATTGTTTAGATCGGTGGGGTCCAGGGATGGCTTTTTGAGTATGGGGGTGACCAATGCATGTTTTAGAGCATTGGGGAAGATGCCAGAAGAGAGGGAGAGATTGAAGATGTGAGTTAGAGAGTGCAGGATAGAGTCAGAGGGTGAGCGTAGTATTTGAGAGGGAATAGGGTCCAGTGGACAGGTAGTTAGGTGGGCATTAGAAAGGAGTTTAGCAACCTCGTTTATAGTAGCAGGTTTGAATAAGGATAGTGTTGATTGTGCTTGTTGACATGGGGTGTCAACTGGGGAGGATGCCTGTAGAGTGGAGATTTCGTCACTAATTGTGTCAATCTTGCTTTTGAAGTGGTTAGCAACCTCCTGGGCAGTGAGTGAGTTAGTGGGCGGAAGCAGTGGAGGACGAAGTAGGGTGTTGAAGGTAGAGAAGAGTTGACGGGGACTGGATGAGAAGGTGTTAATAAGAGTGGTAAAATAGGCCTGCTTGTCAGTGTGGAGGTGAGAATTGTATTTATGGAGGACAGATTTGTATTGGTTGAAGTCTTTGAGAGACTTAGTCTTGTGCCAAAGACGCTCAAGGGCACGGCTACACTTTTGAGGTTTCTGGTGTCGTTTGTTTGCCTGGGTTGAAGGGGTCGAGGCCTGATTTTGTGTGTGGTGAGGGGAGCAAGCTTGTTCTGGGTAGAGGACAGGGATTTATTGTAGATGTCAGTGGCTTGATTGGGGCAGGACAGAGGTGAGATTTTTTCATAGAGGTGGTCAGTAGCAGAATAGAGGAGAGAAGTGTTGAGTTGGCGAAGGTTTCTACGGGTAACGGTTAGGCGATTGGAGGGGAAGGGGGTGCAAGACAGGGAGAGAGAGAGACTAATAAGGTGGTGGTCAGAGAGGGGAAAAGGATTGTTGGAGAAGTTGCATGGAGTGCATAGATAGGAGAAGACAAGGTCGAGGGTGTTCCCATCAGTGTGAGTAGGAGCCTGTACCCATTGCTTCAGGTCAAATGAGGAAGTTAGACTAAGAAGTTTAGAAGTAGCAGTAGTGTTCGTGTTAACTGGGATGTTGAAGTCCCCAAGAAGGATTGTGGGAATTTCAGAAGATAGAAAGTAGGGTAACCAAGCAGAAAATTCATCAAGAAAAGTTGACAGCGGTCCAGGAGGCCGGTAGATCACAGCAATTCGTAGGGAGGTTGGAGAGAATAGACATATACAGTGGGCTTCAAATGATGAGAGTGACAGAGAGGGAGGAGAGTGAAGAACCTGAAAGGTGCTCCGTGGGGATAAGAGGAATCCCACTCCACCTCCCTTGCATCCATTAGGCCTAGGAGAGTGAGTCCAGAGAAGGCCACCGTGGGAGAGGGAAGCAGGAGAATCACATTTGTGGATCCAGGTTTCGGTGATAGCAAGTAGATGAAAGGAATTAGTGAGAAATAGGTCATGAACGGCAGTGAGCTTGTTGCAGACAGAGCAGGCGTTCCAGAGGGCACAGCGTAACGGGAGGGTGGTTTTGGGAAGAAGGGGGGTGGAGATTAAATTGTGTAGATTGTGACTGCTGCCAGAGGGTGTGGGGTGGTGGTGATGTGTGTGGTTAAATGAGAGAGGCCCAGGGTTTGGGGAAATATCTCCAGAGGCTAGGAGAAGCAGAAGAGAGAGGGAGGCAACATGGGAATATGATTTATATGAGGGGACATGCTTGAGAATCCTGGTTTTGTTACCATGCGGGCATAGAATTAGAAAGAGGTGATGAGTGCAGTAACAGGGAGAGGGGAGAAGTGAGGTTGATATGTACAGCTTATGGGGTGGGGAAGAGGGGTGAGGAAAAGATAGTTTGAGGAGAGAGGCTGCTATTGTGACTAGGAGAGGAAAAGTATGCATGTTCTAGAGAGGAAAATGTGGTTACCTGTAGTCTGGTGTTAAAGTAGTTTCTTGTTAGTATGCGCTTTGTGCAAATCGCTGAAGTGCAATAGCAGAAGTGCCCACTTATTTAAAGAACCCCACTTTTTTGGAAGAACTCCCTGCAATGCTAATCCCCCGTAAGCAAGGCTTGGTTTTATACTGTGATGGGTGGGGGTGGAGGTAAACAAGTAATCAATTAGGAGATGATATAAGGCACATAGCTATCCCATTCAACTTCTAAAACTGCAATCAAAATGCAACAAAGGCCAAGATTGTAAAGATAAGAGAACCATACATTTAGGTAAGGCTATAGGCTAAATAAACGTCATAATGTTATGAACATGGCTACAGATGTAGTTTAAACAGCAGTGACAACAGCAGATCACCAAAGACATTTAAGCAGTCATTCGGTGTTCAGTTTAAGGAAGATGAAGCTAGTATACCAATGTTAAAAGGCATAGGCAGATAGCAATGCTTCAGTTTTTGGGTGTAGCGATCAGCAATACAGACATACCTGTGAAGAGAGAGAAGCAGCGTTCAGATGGATGGATGGATGGTTGCAAGAGCAGAAGTGCCCACTTATTTAAAGAACCCCACTGTTTTGGAAGAACCCCCGCAATGACATTTTTGCAAAATTCTGAAACAAGGAGCTCAGGCAACACGTCCAAAGGCAGACAGCAGACACAGAGTCTGAGACAAAAACCAGACAGACTGTCAAACCCACAGACTGTCAAACCCACAGACTGTCAAACCCAAGTACACCGCATAGCAGGGGAGCCAGGACTGCACATCTAGAGGGAGACAGGAGACTCAGTCAGAATCTGAGACCTTCAGTATCCAGGAGAACCAGAGCGTGATTTGCCTTAGTAGAGCGAGGGACATACCACACCCAGATTCCTTTGGTTTGAGGTTGAACATGATTTAAAAAGAAGCAAAGAAAGAAGAGGCATACAAAGGTGTGGATCTGGGATCTGACACACAGTTGCATACACTGTGAATGTGGAATATCCCTTCGAGGGGTGAATATTTCTGGTGTGTGCATTACCTATAGGGGAGCACCCATAAGAGGCACCAGCACAAAGATACATGTGTGAAGAGCATCAAAAAGACTTTGTGTTTACTTTTCCAAAAGGATTGTGATATCCAATGTTTTGCAAGCATCAGTCACTTTACACTTTAAACTAGGTGTACACTTGTTTTACTAAAACCCCTTCCACACTGAGGCGCTTTACAGGCAGTATTTAGCTAAAAACAGCGCCTGTAAAGCATCTCTCCATTAAACTCAGTGTGTCCTTTCACACTGGAGCGATGCACTTGCGGGACATTCACAGAACTCCTGCAAGCAGAATTTTTGGGTTGGTGAGGGAGCGATGTATACACCACTCCTCCACTGCCCCTGCTATTGGAATGAATGGGGAGCACTGGCACACTGCTTCGGAAGCACCACACGCTGCCAATTTTAACCCCTTTTTAACCCCATCTTAGGGGTTAAAAGCCCCCCGCTGCCACCCGAATAGCGGTGCCAAAGCGTCGCTATAACAGCAGTAAAGCGCCGCTAAACTAACATCATTTTACCGCTGACACTCGGGCGGCCCAGTGTGAAAGGGCTCGAAAGCACCAGTCACTTTATTTGAATATTGTACAAATGTCACTATATGCTATAATTGCTATAATGCTGATTTAAAAAGAGTACTAACAACTGTCGAGTTTAAAGCATTAGTCACTTTATACATATTTTATACACCCTGCTCTAAGGAAGGTTCTTTCATTTATTCATCCACCAAGTAAAAAATGTTTTTATTTTAAACCATGGGTTAAGAGAGTAGTATTGGAACATTCTTATTCCTGGCAGAGGGTCACTTCATTTAAAAGAACAGCTCCACAACTACCATTTTCATTTATTATTCATGTCTCAAGCCGGTGCCATCTTGGGAGTCTCGGGACCGTGAGCCGCCGAATAACTCCGTCAGTTTGGGCAGATTTTTCTTCCTGGACATGTTGACGCTGTTGCCCCGGGTCAGTGCTGTGCCAAAAGTGTTAGTAGGGCGGCTGTTGTGGGCTATGGATGCTATTTGTTCCCCCATGGCTGTAGCGAGGAAAGATCAGGCAGCCATCATGGATCACGGCCAGGCTTTAGCCCCTGGTGCAGATCATATAAAACAGATTGTCAGTAGAGTTGAGCGAACTTCTGAAAGTCCGGGTTCTGCTGGTTCGGATGAACTTCGGGACAAAGTCCGGGTTCGGGTCCGGACAGAACCCGAACTTTGTCCCGGACTCCGAACCCCATTGAAATCAATAGGGACCCGAACTTTTAGGCACAAAAATGGCTGTAAAAAAGTCCTGGAAAGTCCTAGAGGTCTGCAAAAGGAAGGGAATGGGGGTAAGGGTGGGACAAGTTCCCTACAAAGAAATGGGGACAGGGAAATAACTAAGCGCTTTTTAAAAAAAATAAAAACATAAAAAAAACAAAAATGGAGGTGGATGTGGACCATCTTCAAACTGGGTCTGAAAAGTATTAATTAACGGTAGAAGCCATATAACTGTTCTAAAATCATCTTCAAACTGTGTCAAAAAAAGTATAAATAAGCCGGGAGAACCCATATCACTGTTCTGCAAACATCTGAAAACTGTGTGTAACACTTTAACTAAAACTGGGAGAAGCCATACTACTGTTCTGCAAACATCTGGAAACTGTGTGTGTTACTTTAACTAAAACCGGGACAAACTGAACTACTGTTCTGCAAACATCTGGAAACTGTGTGTAACACTTTAACTAAAACCGGGATGAACCCATATCACTGTTCTGCAAACATCTTCGCCCCGGTTTTTGTTAAAGTGTTACACACAGTTTCCAGATGTTTGCAGAACAGTAGTTCAGTTTGTCCCGGTTTTAGTTAAAGTGACACACACAGTTTCCAGATGTGTGCAGAACAGTAGTTCAGTTTGTCCCGGTTTTAATTAAAGTGACACACACAGTTTCCAGATGTTTGCAGAACAGTAGTTCAGTTTGTCCCGGTTTTATTTAAAGTGACACACACAGTTTCCAGATGTTTGCAGAACAGTGATATGGGTTCTCCCGGGCTTAGTTATACTTTTTTGACACAGTTTGAAGATGATTTTAGAACAGTTATATGGCTTCTACCGTTAATTAATACTTTTCAGACCCAGTTTGAAGATGGTCCACATCCACCTCCATTTTTGATTTTTTTATGTTTTTATTTTTTTAAAAATGCTTTTAGTTATTTCCCTGTCCCTATTTCTTTGTAGGGCACTTTTCCCACCCTTACCCCCATTTTCCTTCCTTTTGCAGACCTCTAGGACTTTCCAGGACTTTTTTCAGCAATTTTCAGAACTTTTGGTAAAATTACCAGAACCACGGACCCGAACTCTGACTTTTTTTGAAAAGTCTGGGTTCGGGTCCGGGTCCCAGACACCCCAAAGTTCAGTACGGACCCGAACTTTACAGTCTGGGTTCGCTCAACACTAATTGTCAGGCTACAATGTGCTACAGAAAAATGGTGAGCACTCACACTCAGGAAGCCCACTCACTTTGACCATTTAGGCCTCAATGATTAAGCTCACTAAGGGACGAAACACATCTGAGGTACCTCTCTAGCAGGTGGGGAGCAGAGCTGAAGCTGAAGCCATCCCACATTACCTGGATAATTTTGGTCATAGTGCGTCGGTGGTCTGAGTGTGATCAGTCACAATTTTTCTGTACTGCTTTCGACACTTATATAAATGCAGAATTTTCACAATATTATGCTTTGCAGTGCAGTCTATTCCCTCTATTATGACTGCTATTCAAATCTATGGTTGAGCTGGATGCTCTACACAGGGATTGGTTCTGACTGGTGACAGATGCCATATTTCTCCTACATGTACTGATGACCTCATTACTAGAGTTGAGCGAACCCGAACTGTAAAGTTCAGATTTGTACCGGACTTTGGGGTGTCCGTGTCCCGAACCCGGACATTTTTTAAAAAGTTTGGGTTCGGAGTTCGGGTATTTTTTCACGCCTGTTGAATAGCTGAAGGGCAGCCAATCAAAAAGTGCTTTGCTCCTTTGCCCTTAGAAGCCATCACAGCCATGCCTACTAATGGCATGGCTGTGATTGGCCAGTGCATCATGTGACCCAGCCTCGATATGAGCTGGAGTCACCTAGCGCTGCATGTCACATGCTCTCAGACTAGTGTAGGGAGAGGATGCTGCCGCCGCTGTGAGAGACAGATTAGCATTCTAAAATCATCTCATACTTAGTATAGGGAGAGGTTCCTTCCTGGTGCTGGTGTGAGGGATAGATTAGTGTTCTAAAATCATCTCATACTGCTATAGGGAGAGGTTCCTGTTGCTGCTGTGAGGGACAGATTAGCATTCTAAAATCATCTCATACTGGTATAGAGAGAGGTTTCTGCTGCTGCTGTGAGGGATAGATTTGTGTTCTAAAATCATCTCATACTTGTATAGGGAGAGGACCCTGCTGCATCTACATTGCTGGTTTAAAAGATATTGTATTTATTATATTAATAAATAGTGCTACATAGTACATTTGCACCTTGCTGTGCATTTCTTGCACAAAATTAAAAAGTGCGTTGACATTGCTGGTTTAAAAAATAATCTAAGCTCCCAGTCGGGGTGTCATAGGGGAGGCTCTGGAGGCCTCGAAGCAACCATACCCTCTCTAGCATATTAGAGGATAATTGACCGCCACTCATAAAGACCTACCAACAGATCCTTAGGTCTGACTACAAAGCCAACAGGCGACTCCTAGGTTCAAGAAAGGTTATACGGATACAAATGCAGGAGGTTACAATAGCTGATCCAAAGGGTTATCTCAATTGAACACCAATTCTCTCACATGAGATTGCCTACCAACTATTGTTAGCCTCATCCAGGTCCATTATCAGATATAAGCCCTCAGGACCCATATGGTTTTACGTGTATTTGCATTTTGTTGTTACCATGCAGCTGTCGCACATGTACTTCGGTATCATTATTGTTAGTATACGTTGTATTACCTGCATAAAACTTAATAAAGAAATATTGAAAGTAAAAATAATCTAAATGTTTGCTAAATAGTACATTTGTGTCCAGAATGAGGAGAGCGTCAAATAAGGGACGTGGTCGTGGTGCTGCTGGTGCTGCAGATGTTGGTGGTGTTGGTGAAGCTCCTGTTGCAAGGAGAGGACGTGTTCGATCTGTGCCAGCTACACGCACAAGGGAAACACCTTCCTCAGGTGCGCGTAGCCAAAAAAACCTTCAACGTTATATGGTAGGCCCGAATGCCGCTCAACGAAAGGTGAGGCCAGAACAAGTACAGGAGATAGTAGATTGGGTGGCTGACAATGCCTCCAGTACCTTCACATTGTCTCCCACCCGGCCCTTGCTGAAAGCTTAGAGTTGGTATCTGAACCTCATGGCCATCTGCCTTTCACCTCAGCCCCTTGTAAATCAGCCAAGCAGTCTGAGCCCCAAGTCATGCAGCAGTCTCTTATGCTTTTTGATGACTCTCCTGGTGTGCATTTCGTGGGCCATCCACATAACCCTGCCCCAGAAGTGGAAGACATTGAGTGCACCGATGCCCAACCACTTCTGTTTCAGGATGAGGACATGAAATCACCACCACAGCACGTCTCTGATGATGACAAAACACAGGTGCCAACTGCTGCAGCTTTGTACAATGTGCAGACTGACAAGAAGGGAAGTGGTGAAAAGTGGGTGGAAGATAATGTGGAGGATGATGAGGTCCTAGACCCCACATGGAATGAAGGTCATGCGAGTAACGTGTGCAGTTTGGAGGAAGAGGTGGTGGTCGCACAGAGGCACCAGCACAGCAAAAGAGGAAGCAGGTTGCAAAAGCGGAGCGACCGTCCCCTAGACAGTACGCCTGCTACTACCCACCGCACCCAGGGACCTAGCACACCAAAGGCAGCTCAAAGGCGCTCCCCCGCGTGTCTTACCCCCATTTTGCTTTCTGTTGCAGCCCTCTAGCCCTTTCCAGGACTTTTTAGAGACATTTTTGTGCCCAAAAGTTCAGGTCACCATTGACTTCAATGGGGTTCGGGGTTACGTTCGGGTCAAGTTCGGTGCCGAACCCGAACTTTTTCGCGAAGTTTGGCCGAACCCGAACATCCAGGTGTTTGCTCAACTCTACTCATGACTTAGGAGTCCTTTTTCTCTGGCAAGAAGTGGACCAGTGTAGTGGTTGTGGAAAACACTAGAAGTGGCACAAGTATGCAGTGATGTTTCTTCACTATATTTCACCAGATGTACATTTGAATTCGACTTAGTTTATATAAGTATGCATTTTGCATTATCGGTTGACCCATTATAATTATGTGTTTGAAAAAGAGTGTTTTATATAACAATTTGGAGGGCATTATAATCATTTTTAAAGTGGTAGCGCAAAATAGGTGTTGTTTTATAATGTTAAAACTGAACCATGAATTAAGCAGCTGACCGTTGTAATGGAGCTTCCGGAAAGATAGCTATCACTATAGTTGTGCAGCTCTCATGCTGGACCTTCTGGTCTTAGCTCCTTCAACTGCAGAGTCACATGCAGCTGATGTGCCCAAGCCTCCTTTCCTCCTGCCAAATCCCAGAGTGCTTTGTAATATGTGAACTCATTCACAAAATGAAGGCTTCTGTTAATAAACAGCAGAGGGGAGGGACAGGCACATCGCCTGTGTGCAAAGACATAGCATCTCTCCCCTCTAGCCCTCGAGTGTAGCAATTGCTATCCCCCTGAAGCTCCATATACCTGTCAGATGTAAATAAAAAAAGATATGGAATGCACCTCACTTGGACTTAACCCAAATTATGCTTTCACGTTTTCAAAGTCACAGAATTCCTGGAATTCAACTTAAAAATGGTCATATTGGCCATAATAAGTATTTATTAAGGGTGGAAAATTAGCCCTTCATTAATACCACACCCTCATGGTGTCATGAATCTGCAATAATGTTCAAGTCTGTATGTCTGCTTATCTCTCTGTTGTGTTCAGCTTAGAGACCGATTGCTGTTCAGCTGTGTGCTTAAGTAAACTTCCCTCAACCATGTCTCCACCCCAGCTTCTAACAGAAAACACTATTTAACCCTTTGCACTGAAAGCCAAGCCTTGTCTTTCAACATTTGTGTTAGGCGTTCCTGTATCATTCGTGCCATGTGCTCTTTGTTTCTTCCGCGTACTGGCTAGGCTTTCTCCGGGCCATTTTTGCCTACCTGTTGTCCCGAACGTCTGTTTGTCTTGACCATCCCTGTCTGCTTGTCGCCCCGACCTTGACCTGCCTTCTGACCATTCCTCATTGCCCTTTGCTGCTGCTTCTTCTCCATCCTCCAGAGCCAGCCGTGAATGTGAGCTGGAAGACTCTAGGAGACCTGGAGTCAGCTGCGGCATAGTCCATCCTCACAATTAGAGGATCTGGTGAAAACCAGCTGGATCTTAGACCCCGTGCCCTGGGGAATCTTATGCTCTAGCTCCCTGTCTGGGACCGTGGCTGCAACCCTGTGTGGCTGCATCCCAGAACCCTCAACCCTCAGCAGTCAGCCGTTGGGTCCACAACCTCCACGGGGTGTTCTTAATCCCTTGGACCGCAAGGGACCTGACACATGGCTTGCACTGATGTCTCTCAGTTACTCCTTGTTGTTTATCAGCAGCCAAGCACCAGTTCCCACTGACATATTTCCACATAGATAGCGAAGTGGGAGCAGATGAGAACTTTCTGGTGAAATTATCAATGCGTTTCATCTATGTGATTATTGGAATTCTGATTGGGCTTTCTTAAGAACTTAATTTCATCTTGGCAAATCTTACTGCAGTATTCCACCTGCTTAGGGTCTGTAGATTTTTATTTTTTTACCAGGTGCCCAGTCCTAGACTAATGCAGGCCATACATGGGTCGAATTTTCTTTTGCAAATCCAAAATTTTGTGCTTTTCATAATCTGATGGTCCTCACATTGATTTTTAAATTCGACCAACCAATCCTTCAATTTTACTTTCAATATTTTTTATTGGAAATGTATAAACATAAAGCATATACAAAAAGATGTCAGGATACAGCTCAAAAAGTGGCTCAAACAGAAGGAACACAATCATGAAAAATAACTAGTACCTCCGGTGACCTCCAAGGCCTTAGCTATGATAGCACAAGATGTTTTACTGAATAGAATAGCTAATAATATATTGTTGAGAATGAGGTTGAATAATGTTTGAAACAGTCTAGCACAAACAAATCAAGTAAAAACTGTTATATTATGTGACTTTAACAAAAATGACACCAAAGGAATCCTTTGTGTTACTGTGCTAAAACTGCAGCCATGGAGAGGGAGAGATAAACTCAAACCACAGTTGTAAAAATGAGCGCAAAACCCAACAAAAGGAACAGCAGTAATCATTAATAGAAGTGGGGAGGCCAACCAAGGAAATATTGTGGTACCTTAAGATACAATGACTCCACACAGGAAACTTACCCATTTTCCATATTATAGGTAGGAGAATGCTGAGCCCTAGGGGGAAGGGCGTAGGGTGGCTTCAAGGTGTCGAGACTCCAGTGTGTATCCATACACAAGCCTTCAATTCAGTGGCATCACTACGGTTGGGGTCAACTGGGGTGGAAAAATTTGGTGCCACCCACCAAAAAAATGATAGTCCCCCCTCAGTACAGACCCCCCTCCAATAACTACAGACCCACCTCTCTCAGTATAGACCCCCCACTAAGTACAGACCCCCTCCTGAAGTATTGATCCCCCTTTCTCAGTACAGTCCATCCTCACTAAGTATAGACCCCCCCTCCTCAGTATAGACCCCCGCCCACAGTATAGACCCCTCTCCCTCAGTACAGACCCCCCTCAGTGCAGACACCCCCCCAGTGCTGACCCCCTCCCCTCAGTGCAGACCCCCCAAATCGGTGTGCAGACACCCCCCCCTGCACATGTCCAATACA
>BLSH010266423.1:0-18152 GCA_018402905.1 Glandirana rugosa
TATTTCTACAGTCAGGAGAACCCAAGAGGGAGGTCTTGCTGGGGTGCAAATGCAGATATAGCCAGGCACATAGAGAACTGTGAAGAATACCACATGCTCACAATAGCCAGGGTTTATATATTAATGGAGATGGAGGTGACTTGGTACATTCTTTGATACTCAATCAGTTACTGCTTCTTCCTCCGTTGTGGTAAATGCCAAATCCAACCAACGATTTTGTGATATTTTACTGGGCATTTTCTATATGTACATACAGTATCTCACAAAAGTCAGTACACCCCTCACATTTTTGTTAATATTTTATTCTATCTTTTCATGTGACAACACTGAAGAAATGACAATTTGCTACAATGTAAAGTAGTGAGTGTACAGCTTGTATAACAGTGCAAATTTGCTGTCCCCTCAAAATAACTCAGTTCAAGTTAGGCCCCATTAACACAGGGGCGACTGTCGCTCTGGCTTGAGTCGCCTCAAGTTGCCCCAAGTCGCTTGACATCTGAAATCCCATTGAAATGAATGGGAGCTCTCTTAATGTACACTACTAAGTGGCTCTGACTTCAGAAAAAAGTTCATGCGTGACTCAAGGCGAATTCTATCCGACTTGTGCCCATAGAAATCAATGGAAGTCGCCTCCAAGTCGGATCCCCATCTTAATGCAAGCAACTTTACAGTGAAAAGAATAGAATTTATGTTTGGGGCAAGCCCCCTCCCCCTTCTCTGATTGGCCACAGGCAAAGTCGCCTGGCATAAGTCATGTTGTAAGTCTCACCGAAGTCGCGCTGCAATTGCCTAGCAAAGTCGCGCCAATTCGGATCGCCCTTGTGTGAATGCAGCCTCAACCTACGTTCCTAATTCACTAATCACATTCCTCTTTAGATGCTCGTATTCACAGTGCTTCATTTTTTCCACATTTTGTTACGATTCAGCCTTATTCCAAAATGGATGAAATTCATTATTTTCCTCAAAATTCTACAAACAATATTCCATAATGACAACCTGAAAGAAGTTTGTTTGAAATCTTTGCAATTTTATTAAAAATAAAAAATGGTGTGTACATACGTATTCACAGCCTTTGCCATGACCCTCAAAATTGAGCTCAGGTGCATCCTGTTTCCACTGATCATCCTTGAGACGTTTCTACAACTTGGAGTCCACCTGTGGTAAATTCAGTTGATTGGACTTGATTTGGAAAGGCACTCACCTGTCTATAGAAGGTACCACAGTAAACAGTGCATGTCAGAGCACAAACCAAACCATGAAGTCCAAGGGATTGTCTGTAGACCTCGGAAACAAGATTGTACTGAGGCACAGATCTGGGGAAGAGTACAGAAGAGAATTCTGTAGCACTGAAAGTCAAAATGAGCACAGAACCCTCCATTATCCATAAATGGAGGAAGTTTGGGACCACCAGGACTCTTCCTAGAGTGGACCACCCAGCCAACTGAGCGATCAGGGGAGAAGGGCCTTAGTCAGGGAGGAGACCAAGAACCCGACGGTCACTCTGACAGAGCTCCAGCATTTCTCTGTGGAGAGAGGAGAACCTTCTGGAAGAACAACCATCTCTGCAGCACTCCACCAATCAGGCCTGTATGGTAGAGTGGCCAGACGGAAGCAGCTCCTCAGTAAAAGGCACACGACAGCCCGCCTGGAGTTTTCAAAAATGCATCTGAAGGACTCTCAGACTGAGAAACAACATTTTCTGGTCTGATGAAACAAAGATTGAACTCTTTGGCCTGAATGGCAAGCATCATGTCTGGAGGAAACCAGGCACCGCTCATCACCTGGCCAATACCATCCCTACAGTGAAGCAGGGTGGTGGCAGCATCATGCTGTGGGGATGTTTTTCAGTGGCAGGAACTGGGAGACTAGTCAGGATTGAGGGAAAGATGAGTGCAGCAATGTACAGAGACATCCTTGATGAAAACCTTCTCCAGAGTGCTCTGGACCTCAGACTGGGGCAAAGGTTCATTTTCCAACAGGACAACAACCCTAAGCACACAGCCAAAAGTGACTATGGTACAACTCTGTGAATGTCGTGGAGTGGCCCAGCCAGAGCCCAGACTTGAACCCAATTGAACATCTCTGGAGAGATCTGGAAATTGCTGTGCACCGACGCCCCCAATCCAACCTGATGGAGCTTGAGGGGTCCAAAAAGAATGGAAGAAAATGCCCAGAAATAGGTGTGCCGAGCTTGTAGCATCATACTCAAAAAAAATTGAGGCTGTAATTGGTGTCACCAAAGTATTGAGCAAAGGCTGTGAATACTTACTGTATGTACATGGGATTTTTTCGATTTATATTTTTAAGAAATTTGCAAAGATTTATTTAACAAACTTCTTTCACGTTGTCATTATGGAGTATTGTTTGTAGAGTTTTGAGGAAAATAATGAATTTAATTGATTTTGGAATAAGGCTGTAACAACAAAATGTGGAAAAAGTGAAGCGCTATGAATACTTTCTGGATGCGCTGTACAAACGAACTATGAAATTATATATGTAAAATTAGTATGCAAACCATTTTCAAGATGGCCACCGCGGCACTTCCAACAGTCAATTCTGGTGTCTGACATCACTTCCAACTGGTTTCGTCCAATAGACTTCTTCCAAGGAAGTTTGTAAGGAAAAGAGCTCTTGGGAGATGTAGTTTTGGGAATGGGCCTACATCACTAGGAGCTGACATTCTAGCAGCTGTCCTTGCAAGAATCTTACAAGACTGGTAACAATGTCACAAGACGTAATGAAAGTGGTTTCTATGCTGGGAGATGCTCTGAAGAGGGAGAGGAAGGTTTGGCAATACATTTGGGTCATAACCTATACAAATCCTTTAACGTAGCGCACATAAAATACATAGATGTGAATGCAAATTTATCAGTCTATCCACTTGGTGTGTATAGCAGTAGAAACACTGGTCTACAGGTGTAGAGTTAGGACATTTGTGGACATACACTATATTACCAAAAGTATTGGGACACCTGCCTTGTCCGTAGGGTTCAATATTGAGTTGGCCCAACATTTGCAGCTATAACAGCTTAAACTCTTCTGGGAAGGCTGTCCACAAGGTTTAGGAGGGTGTCTATGGGAATGTTTGTCCATTCTTTCAGAAGCACATTTGTGAGGTCAGGCTCTGATGTTGGATGAGAAGGCCTGGCTCGCAGTCTCCACTCTAATTCATCCCAAATGTGTTCTATCGAGGTTGAGGTCAGTACTCTGTTCGTGTCAGTCAAGTTCCTCCACCCCATGTCTTTATGGACCTTGCATTGTGCACTGGTGTGCAGTCATGTTGGAACAGTATGGGGCCATCCCCAAACTGTTCCCACAAAGTTGGGAGCAGGAAATTGTCCAAAATGTCTTGGTATCCTGACGCCTTAAGAGTTCCCTTCACTGGAACTAAGGGGCCAAACCCCACCCCTGAAAAACAACCCGGCAAATGATTTGGACCAGGGCACAAAACAAGGTCCATAAAGACATGGATGAGCGAGTTTGGGGTGGAGGAATTTGACTGGCCAGCACAGAGTCCTGACCTCATCCCGATAGCCTTTGGGATGAATTAGAGCAGAGGCTGCGATCCAGGCCTTCTCTTCCAACATCAGCGCCTGACCTCACAAATGCGTTTCTGGAAGAATGGTCAAACATTCCCATAGACACTCTTAAACCTTGTGGACAGCCTTCCCAGAAGAGTTGAAGCTGTTATAGCTGCAAAGGATGGGCCAACTCAATATTGAACCCTACAGACTAAGACTGGGATGCCATTAACCACTTGCCGACGGCTGATCGGCAAATGACGGCGACAGAGTGGCTCTGTAACGCGAAACGCCGTCATATGACGGCGGGCGCGAGACAGAGCCTAGTGAGCGCGCGCTCACTGTGTTCGGGGGGGGCCAGGGAGCGGGTGCGGCGGCTTCAATTGCTGTCGGCTACCCGCGATGCCCCCCCCGGAGTGAAGGAACGGAGGTCCGTGTAAGTAAACACGGACCTCCGTTCAGTGAAGGGGGAAGGGCTGTGATCACAGCCTTCCTGTACATGAAGGCTGTGACCACTTCCCTTCTCCTGTTAGGGCAGTCCCCACACAGTTAGAACACGCCCAGGGAACACAGTTAACCCTTAGAGCGCCCCCTGCAAGTTAACCCCTTCACTGCCAATGACATTTACACAGTAATCAGTGCATTTTTATAGCATTGATCGCTGTATAAATGTCAATGGTCCCAAAAAAGTGTCAAAACGTTCCGACATGTCCGCCCCAATATCGCAGTACCGCTAAAAAATCGCAGATCGCCGCCATTACTAGTAAAAAATAAAAAAAAAATAAAAACCCCAAAAATGAATTCTCATCATCCGTAAACGCGGCCACTTTTGCGCAAACCAATCAATAAACGCCGATTGCGATTTTTTTTATCGCTAATATGAGGAAGAATATAAATTGCCCAAAAACGGTGAAAAAAATGTTTTTTTATATATTTTTTTTGGATTTGTATTTTAGCAAAAAGTAATAAATTTGGGTTTTTTTGCAAAATTGTCGCTCTTCTTTTGTTTATAGCGGCGATCAGAAATGACGCAGAGGTGATCAAATACCACCAAAAGAAAGCTCTATTTGTGGGAAAAAAAGGACGCAAATTTCGTTTGTGTACAACGTCGCACGACCGCGCAATTTTCAGTTAAAGCGACGCAGCGCCGAATCGCAAAAAGGGCTCCGGTCCTAAAGCTAGAAATCCTTCCGGGGCTGAAGTGGTTAAAGTTCATGTGCGTGTAAAGGCAGGCGTCCCAATACTATATATATTTTGGTAATATAGTGTATATTACCAGTCTATTGGACAGCCCCTGCATTCTAAAAATAGTATATGACTATAAAAAGAATATATCTATCCCACACTGTGAGGTTTTTTTTCATGCCTAGAGTTTAGATGTAAAATTCACTATATGTATAATCCCCATGCTGTATGTCTTTACCTACTTGCCCTTTTTAAAACCGCAGGCTGCCTGCACTGCGATATTTGCCTATTTGTTGATTGTGCGCTATGTGTATACTATTCTAGCTATGTATTCCTTGTTAACCCTGTACCTATGGCCCTTCACAGAGAGAGACAAGTTTTGTTGCTTTGTGTATTTTTTCTATGATTTGCAATAAAGACTTATTAAACAAAACAGCAGGCTGGTGGTCATGGTATTCTGTTACTTAGGTGCTCTCTTTACTTGTAGTGTGTGCATGCCAGGAGCTCACATAATACCGGTTTTTGCACTGTCATTAGACAGCACAGATCACAGACAAAATGCACAGAGCCACACAGAGTGGTTCTGTGCCTTGTGATCTCAGTGATAGCCAATTACAGCGAGTACAAATGTAAACACCGCTAGTGTTTACATTTGTGAGACTTTTCCCGATCTGATGGAGGAAGAAAGACAATTTTATGAATGAAGGCAGCAGTAGATATGAATAATTTTAATGTGGGATCTTTTTTAACTTTCATTAACCAGCCTCCTCCCCCATACATCTCAATTCCATCTGCAGTGACTTTATATTATCCAGTTGAAGAGCTCGGCAGCACCATATGCTAGGCATTAACCACTTCAGCTCTGAAAGGTTTACCCCACCCTTCCTGATTAGGCCATTTTTTGCGATACGGGACTGCTTTACTTTAACTGATGATTGCACGGTCGTACGACACTTTACCCAAATAAAAGTTCTTTTATTCCCACAAATAGAGCTTTCTTTTGGTGGTATTTGATCACCTCTACGCTATAAACAAAAAAAAACTGACAATTTTGAAAAAAAAAAACAACTGCAATTTTTTACATTCAGCTATAAAACATGTCCAATAAAATAATGGAAATAAAATCTAATTTCTTCATAAATTTAGGCCAATGTGTATTCTGCTACATATTTTTGGTAAAAAAAAATCCCAATAAGCGTATATTGATTAGTTTGCGCAAAAGTTATAGTGTCTACAAACTGTGGGATATTTTTATTGAATTTTTATTTATTTTTATTTTTTTACTGGTAATGGCGGTGATCTGCGACTTATAGTGGGACTGCGTCATTGCGGCGGACAAATCGCACACTAGTGACACTTTTGACATTTTTTTTGGGAATTAGTGACACTAATACAATGATCAGTGACCGGAAGTGTCAGATCACGTAAAAGGTACAGGATCTGGCACAGAGTGGCCACGCTGCCACAGTGCTTGTGCATTGGACGGTCACTAAGTGGTTAAGGATCCATGAGGAGTACAAAAATCTCAATACAAAGAGTGTTGACGCATTTCAGCCTGGGTGACCTTTAGCGGCTGTATATTAACTCCTTCACCTTCCTTACACCTATCATAGGTGTATTTTAAATGATAGAGACAGAATATCGACCAAAAATTCTGTCTCTCACAGACTGGCTACAATATGTAAAAAAAAAAAAATTCACATTTTTTGGACACTATTATTGGGACTATTCAATTCAATTTAATTTAATGTTTGGTTTTGTTTTTTAGTACGTGTCTGCACAGCACTGTATATGTATTATGTGTTTATGAAACTGTATTTTATATGCGGTTTATGCTAACTATGTAGTATGTTCTCCCTTAAGGGTTTATTCTTTGATTGATTTTTGAAATTATGGTTATTTAAACACTTCAGTGTGTCTCACCCTGCACCCTAAGATTATTGATAATCCCCTATTGAGGGGTTATTATTAGTGTGGGATCAAGCAAGGTGTTTTTTTTGTTTGTTTTTTTACTTTCAAGTTAGCGCAACAAAATTTTGTTTAATATTATTATTTTATATGGTGGAATATCGCACCTTACATTGTTGCAGCTTTTGCTAGACTTTTCCCTGACCTAGCGCGGTATTGTTTCTGTTTTATTATGGCTACAATATGTGCTCATGTGATACACAGATTAGTCCTGTCAATTGGTAGTAAACCCACTTTTTCATCTTTTACCTACAGGTAAGCCTATAATAAGGCTTACATGTAGGTACTGAATATCTCCTAAACCTGCACCATTTAGGAGATATTCAGAGTACATGCAGCCGGTGACGTCACCAGTGAATGCACTCTGAAGATTCAGCATACCGCACCAGAGCTTGCTGTAACCGGCGCCTACTGTACCTATGCGCAGAAGTGGCGTCATCGCGCCCCCGGCCACTCATGTAGCCGGAGGCCACGAACCCAGAAGGAAGACTGGGTGAAGATGGAAGCCCTCTTAGTGGTGACAGCACAATGCTGGAGAGCTTCGTTTTAAGGTAAGTGTCTCATAATGTGCTAGAATGTGATGCATACTAGCATATTATGACATTGCCTTGCAGGGTATTTTTTTTTCTTTAAAGCAGAGGTCCGCCTAATACTAAAACAATTAAAAGTTAGCAGCTACACATACTGTAACTGCTGACTTTTAATAATGGGACACTTACCTGTCCTGGAGTCCAGTGATGTCGGCACCCGCCGCCGATATTCAGATCGGGGGTCAGATGCAGCCGCGTCCATTGCAGGTAAGGGAACCTGGCAGTGTAGCATTACAGCTTCACGCCGGGTGCCCTACTGCATGAGGCTCTGCTACTGGCCCGGCGCCCAGTAGTAGAGCGAGAAGGGAGCCGGGCTCCTGAGTCAGCAGCCGCGGCCACCGGGCCTAGCTCCCAAATGTGTGCAATAGGACCCCTGTCTAAAGACAGGTGTCCTCTTCCCCCTCCCCCATTAAAGGTGCCAAATGTTACACCTGAGGGGGGGAGGAATCCAAGCAGTGGAAGTTCCACCTTTGGGTGAAACTCCGCTTTAACTGAGGTTTACTACCGCTTTAACAAGGTGCTCCTAAAGACAACTCATTATGTGTATAAAACACACCTGTTCACAGAATCTCTTTCTTCCATTCAACCCTCACCATCATGGGCAACACCAAAGAGCTGTCAAAGGACATCAGGGAGAAGATTGTAGACCTGCACAAGGCTGGGCTACAAGACCATCGGCGAGAAGCTTGGAGAGAAGGATACAACTGTTGGAGCGATTATTTGCAAATGGAAGAAATACAAAATAACCCTCAATCGCCCTCAGTCTGGAACTCCATGCAAGATTTCGCCTCATGGGGTGAGGATGATCATGAGAAAAGTGAGGGATCAGCCCGGAACTGCACGGGAGGAGCTTGTGAATGATCTCAAGACAGTTGGGACCACAATAACTAAACAAACCACTGTAACAAAATACGCGGCTGTGGATTGAATTCCTGCAGCCCCACAAGGTCCCCCTCCTCAAGAAGGCACATGTACAGCCAGTCTGAAATTTGCCAATGAACATCTAAATGATTCAGAGAAAGGTTGGGAGAAAGTGCTGGTCAGATGAGATCAAAATTGGGCTCTTTGGCATTAACTCGACTCGCCGTGTTTGGAGGAAGAAAAATGCTGACTATGACCCTAAGAACACCATCCCTACAGTCACACACGGAGGTGGAAACATTATGCTTTGGGACTGTTTCTCTGCAGTATTGTAAAATCTTGGATGAGAACCTTCTTCCCTCAGCCAACACTGAACACTGAAGATGGGTCTTCCAGCATGACAATGACCTAAAATATACCACCAAGGCAACAAAGGAGTGGCTCAAGAAGAAGCACATTAAGATCATAGTTACATACATAGTTAGTCATGTTGAAAAAAGACACAAGTCCTTCTAATTCAACCTAAAAAAAAAAAAAAAAAATTATATATAACCATACAATCCCATATACACAATCCTTCACCCACAGTTGATCCAGAGGAAGGCAAAAGAAACCCAGCAAAGCATGGATCCAATTTGATATAGCGGGGGAAAAAATTCCTTCCTGATGCCCAAGAGACAATCAGATTTTCCTTGGATCAACTTTACCTAAAAATGTTAGTACCCAGTTATATTATTTACGTTAAGGAAAGAATCCAGGCCTTTTTTAAAGCAATCTACCATGCTGGCCAAAACCACCTCTGGAGGGAGTCTATTCCACATTTTCACAGTTCTAACTGTAAAGTAACCTTTCCATATTTGGAGATGAAATCTTTTTTCCTCCAGGCCTAAAGAGTGCCCCCTTGTCCTTTCTGATGACCTTAAAGTGAATAACTCAACACTAAGATCAATATATTGACCACTTATGTATGTTTACATGTTGATCGTATCCCCCCTTAATCTCCTCTTCTCAATAGAAAATAAATTCAGTTCCTCCAATCTTTCCTCATAGCTGAGCTCCTCCATGCCTCTTATTAGTTTGGTTGCCCTTCTCTGCACTTTCTCCAGTTCCCTGATATCCTTTTTGAGAACTGGTGCCCAAAACTGAACTGCATATTCCAGATGAGGTATTACTAATGATTTCTACAGGGGGGCAAAATGATGTCTCTATCTCTGGAGTCCATACCTCTCTTAATACAAGAAAGGATTTTGCTTGCTTTGGAACCCACAGCTTGGCATTGCATTCCATTATTAAGCTTATGATCTACCAAAACCCCGAGATCCTTCTCCACTATGGATTCCCCCAGTTGTACTCCCCCTAGTATGTATGATGCATGCATATTCTTAGCCCTCAAATGCATAACTTTACATTTATCAACATTAAACCTCATTTGCCATATAGTCGCCCAATTAAACCATGCATTGAGGTTGGCTTGTAAGTTGGAGACATCCTGTAAGGACGTTATTCCACTGCATAGCTTGGTGTCATCTGAAAACATTGAAATTGCACTTTTAATCCCAGACTCGATATCATTTATAAATATATTGAAAAGTAAGGGTGCCAACACTGAACCTTGGGGTACACCACTGATAACCTTAGACCATTCAGAGTAAGAAGTAAGAACCACTACTCTCTGAATTCGGTCTTTTAGACAGTTTTCTATCCATTTACAAATTGATCTTTCCAAGCATGAAGACTTTTGCAAAATCCAAGTATACCACGTCCACCGCCACCCCCTCTGTCCAAGGTTTTACCTCCTCATAAAAAGAAATCAGGTTTGTTTGACAACTTCTGTCTTTCATGAATCCATGCTGTCTGTTGCTTAATCATTTGTTTCCAACAAAAACTCATATATGTGGTCTTTTATTAAACTCTCTGGTATCTTCCCAGCTATAGAAGTTAAACTAACAAGTCTATAGTTACTTGGTAAAGACTTTGATCCCTTTTTTAATATGGGCATCACGTTGGCCCTACGCCAATCCAGTGGTACTATTCCAGTCATTAAGGAGTCCCTAAATATTAGATACAATAGTTTGGCCATGGAGTGGCCTAGCCAGTCTCCAGACCTTAATCCTATTGAAAATTTATGGAGGGAGCTGAAACTTCGAGTTGTCAAGCAACAGCCAAGAAACCTTAAGGATTTAGAGAAGATCTGTAAAAAAGAGCGAAACAAAATCCCTTCTGAGATGTGTGCAATCCTGCATGGTAACCGACTACAAGAAATGTCTTACCTTTGTGCGCTTGCCAACAAGGGTTTCTCCACCAAGTACTAAGTCATGTTTTGCTTGGGGATCAAATACTTAATTTACTCCTTGAACTGTAACTTAAATGTATAACATTTGTATCATGTGTTATTTTCTGGATTGGTTGATATTCTGTCTCTAACATTTAAAATACACCTATGATAAAAAATTGTAGACCCTTCATTTCTTTGTAAGTGGGAAAACGTACAAAATCTGCAGGGGATCAAATAATTATTTTCCCCGCTGTATACAGGCTAGTACTTAAGAGGATAAACTAGTTGACACACATCTGACTGCACTTGGCCAAGATGTCCAACAAAAGAAAAATAATGACAAAAAGAAACAAGATTCACAAACCTCAGCCGAAATGTCATCATTCTACGGAAATCAATTTCGGGTATTCCAAAGGCTCCTGGGCTGATGACACAGAGATCTATTGCAGAGACAAAGTGTAGAAGAAGGTGAAAATATCGGCCAAATCTGCTGACCTTCCACCGGCATGAAATGTCAAGGAACTTTAATAAGAGTAGGATGCTTTCCTAGCAGGAACAACGTGACACCACAGAGGTCTCCAAAGACATAATAGACTTGTTAGCCCGCTGATGTATGGGACATATCAGTAATGTGCAATAGGAGAAAAAAGAAACAAAGAAAATGTGGATATAAAAGAGAAAAAAAACACCATAAAGAGCTGCCATCTACTTTTTTTAGGTACCTTCCATAGAAATAAATCAGTGCTATGAAAAAAATATTTGACGTGTTTTTAAGTAGATTTTTTTTTTCCATAATATTAATTAATTTATTAATTTTACAAACAGGTGAACACAGAAATGCAAATAAAGGCGCACATCCAGAGTAGTGACTGACAAATTGTGTCCACCAAAAAAAGAGTGTTCTAAAGATTTGGGCCCCACCGGGTCCAACAGAACCCAAGCAACAGTCAAATAGTCACAACATTATCCAATAATAGAAAGAAAAGCAAAAGACAAGAAGGAAAGAGAAGAACATTGAGCTGCCTGGTCATCACATTTCTTGTATCAAACAACAAACTGTTAGATCTCAATTGTGCAAATTACAGGACTTCAATCCCGAGGTTATCAGCAGGAGAAATTATTATTACTATTATTATGGATTTATATAGCGCCAACAGTTTACGCATCACTTTACAATATAAAAGGGGAACAATGCAGGTACAATACAATAGTATACAAAAGGATTAAAGAGGAGTTCCACTCGTTTTTGGATTTATTAAAAGTCAGCAGCTAAAAAAAATGTAGCTGCTGACTTTTAATAAACAGTAACTTACCTGTCTCCTGGTCCAGCAATGGCTGCGCCTGAAGCCTCGCTCGTCTCACTCTCCTCCCGACGGCCCCGCCATTCCTAGTGTGGGCACCTGGCCCGGCTTCACTGCCGGGCACACACTGCGCATGTCGCGTTGCGCATTCCTAGTGGCCAGGCAATCTTCTGGGACCTGTGACGTGTCACAGAAGATTGCCAGGAGGGAGGGGCCATCTAGGAAGAGAGGAGGAGTCGTCTAGGTGGCCCAGAGGTGGGAGGTGGAAGAGGGAGAGGAAGTCCCTCTAAAACCTGGGGACACCCCCCCCAAAAAAAAAAAAAATTACATGCCATGGCATGTAAGGGGGCGAGGAGTGCTTAATCGTAAGTTCCATTTTTGGGTGGAACTCCGCTTTAAGAGGGCCCTGCTCAGAAGAGCTTACAATCTAATAAGGGCGGGGAAATGGTGGTACAAAAAGGTTGTAACTGTGGGGAGTGAGCTGATGGAAGTGGTAAAAGATTAGTTGGAGAAATGTCAACACATACAGTTGTGCTCAAAAGTTTGCATACCTTGGCATAAATCTTTTTTAAAAAAAAGCCTGGTTACAATATGCATGGCAACATCTTGACGTGCTTCACTGGGCTTTTTTGTGGCATTGGCACAGATAAGGTTTCTTTCTGGTAACTCGACCATGCAGCTCATTTTTGTTTAAGTATCTTCGTATTGTGCTCCTTAAAAACAATCACGCCGTCTGGTGTTACCAGTGGGGTTTTTTTATATCCCAAACAATTGCTCTGGCAGTTGTGACTGCAATCTTTCTTGGTCTACCTGACCTTGGTTTGGTATCAAAAGAAGCCCGAATGTTTCACTTCTTAATAATTGATTGAATAGTTAATGCCAAAATTAAGGTTATGGATATCTTTTTACATCCTTCTCCATTTTTATAAAGTTACATTACCTTGTTACGCAGGTCTTTTGACAGTAGTTTTTTTCTGCTCTCCATGGCTCAATATCCAGCCTGCTCTGTGCAATCACGTGAGAGCTGACAAACTCATTAATAATTCATACATAGACACTAATTGCAATTTAAAAAGCCACTGATGTGGCAGATGAACCTTTAATTGCCATTTTAACCTGTGTGTGTCACCCTGTGTGTCTGTACCAAGGCCAAACACTCCAGAGTATGTCAACTTTTGATCAGGGCCATTTGGGTGATTTCTGTTATTATGATATAAAAATAATAAAAATAAATTAATATCCTTAAATAAAAAAGTTTTTTTTTGTGGGGGTTAGGGAAGTAAAACAGCTGGTTAGGTTAGGTTAGGGTCATGGGGCTTGGTCTCCCATACTAGTGGGGGGCGCAAGCAGCGGGTTAGCACCCATCCCTGTCGCAAGTAACTAGTGCTCAT
Source organism: Glandirana rugosa (assembly GCA_018402905.1). Taxonomy (NCBI): domain Eukaryota; kingdom Metazoa; phylum Chordata; class Amphibia; order Anura; family Ranidae; genus Glandirana; species Glandirana rugosa. The sequence goes on from BLSH010266423.1 coordinate 13,093, forward strand.
AGGGAGCAAAGGTCTCAATATAAATACCACCTTACACAAGCATAACCAGCCCGAGGACCAGACCAAGGGACTTTCCAGTGGGGGTCAGCAAGGATTTAGTAGAGTTCTTAATTAAGCAAAATTTTTTAAACAATTGACTACAGTTTCACCTTTACCTTTAAATATCCTCTCCCCCACTCATTACAATGCAAAATTAGAGCTTTGTAGCAAACCACAAGGCAGGAGGCTGAAACAAGGGCCAAATCTGTGTCAGACATTTTTGAAGGCAGCTAGGAATGGCACCAGGATTTACATGATTGTGTTAACTAATTTCAGGAAGTCGGTGCTGACTGAAACAATCAGCCTTGAGCCTTTCTGATCTTGCAGGCCTCTGCAGCACACACCTGCCCTATTCATGGAAGCGTAAATAGCCTGCTGGACATTCATCCTGTACCTGTTAAAAAGGTCTGTTTGCTTGCTCATACCCTGGATCTAAGTACGTCTGCATGTTCATTCCCTGGATAATTCCTCTGAATTGTATGGAGCTTGTTTGTTTTCTCCAAACACCAGCCTGTTACTCTTGCTATTGCCAGTTCATGCCCTGTCTACCATTGTGGAACCTGGACACTGTGTATGATCTGGGTCTAATCTCACCATTAGGTTGCTGACTCTGCCACTTTCTGGTTTGTTTAGCACCAAAGTCCACCAAACAGCATGGGCCTGGATGATGCCTGAACAAAGATGGATCTGTCATTCTGGATAGAAAAGCAAACGAAGGCATTGTCAGACCTCTGTGGAAGGTAATAAATAAAGAGTTAGATCACAATATAGAAGCACTGGGGTTGATTTACTAAAGGCAAATACACTATATGCATTTTTGACTGCACTCATCCTAATGGGCATACGCCACACTATTGTATTGCAGGGAAAAAAAGTACAGCAAGCTGCATTTTTCTGCACTGCAAAAGCACAGAAATACCTGTAAATGTACAACGATGCACTGCAACACAGTGCGTATAAAAGCCCCACGAAGAAAGAAGGAGAAAATGACCTCAAAGGTAAATTGCACAGCAAATGGACATAAAAAATGTGCATCAAATGCATGTCAAATGTATGTCAATGTACATGCAAAAATACATAGTAAATGCACAGTTTCTGTGTGCTTCCTTATACCAATGAAATTCACCGGTATAAACAATCATAATATGCTAAAAAAAGAAAAAAAAGTCCTGATCACTTCCCCAGAGTAGTACAGTTTTACTATGATAACATTGTGTTATTCTGGTCACAGTGAGTTCGGAACAAAAAATCGTAAAAAAAGTGCTTTATTGAGTGTTATACTGTAAAGGTGTGCTTGTTTTTATTTGTATTTCATATTTTTGATGAATGGGTAACAAGGAGTGCAATGTACCTCATAATCATTAACCATGGGGGAGGCAGATATGTGGGGGATCCCTTTGATTCTGATAAGCCCCCCACCACCCCCGCAGACCCCCACATGCACCAGGCCAGTGATGGGGGATAGACCCCTGTCTGCATCAATATGGAGACGAGATATTTTGCCAGGGACCCCCCCCCCCAGCAGAGTACAGCCCCATGTTGAGGGCATGTGGCCCGGTTTGCTTCAGGAGGGGGGGGTGCACTCTCATACCCCCTTTCCTGCATGCTGCGTGGCTGCATGCTCAGGTAAGGATCTGGTTTGGATTTGGGGGTGATCCTATTCCTTTTTTTTTTTCATTTTTGGCATGCAGTCCCCATTACAATCCACATCAGAAGGGGTCTGTTCTGGATTCTGGCGGAGTCCCCATGCATTTTTATTTGCAGGGATCACCCTCATAATTCATACCAGATCCCCATCAAGGACAGAGGTCTGGTTTTTATTTTGGGGGAACCCATGCATTATTTTTGGCTGGTGCCCCCCTCAAAATACACACCAGTCCCTCTTCAAGAAAAAGGTCTGTTTTGGATTTTACAGTGACCCTCGTCTTCCAGGTCCAGCACTCGCTGAGTAGGGGCACCATTCTGAACACTTTGTGGTTGGTTTATTAAAGGCAAATAGACTGTGCACCCTACAAGTGCAGTTGTTCCAAAGCTTAGTAAATGAGCAGAAGGTCAGCTGACTTCAATCATCCAATCATGTGCAGGCAAAAATGCTGTTTTTTAAATTTTCCTTGCATGTGATTGGGTACTCTGCAAAGTGAAGCTTTACCTCATTTACTAAACTCTGGAGCAACTGCACTTTGCCAAGTGCACAGTCTGTTTGCCTTTATTAAATCTACCCATTTGTGTGTTCTCAATTTATGCAAAGTGTTCTCTGATTGGAAGAGTTGAAGAGGCGGGTTAGAAATGTTACGATCTCCATCTCACCCAATCACAGAATACCTTGCATTCATTGAAAAAATGCAAGGCATTCTCTGAATGATGCCAACACAGAGCAGGCGCCCCCCCTGTGGTTACGATGCAGCAGGGCAGCCCCTCAGCATAGGATCTGGAAGATAGGGAGGATCACTGCAGTAAGCTGAGCCAAAGTAACTATGCAAATATGGTATTCATTGATCAGAAGGTATTGATATGAATGTATCCTCTTTATTGCAGGTCCAATTGCCTTGAGAACCAGGTCTCGATTGTCTCTGGTGGGTCGTGCACCGGACCTGCTGCCGGCGAGATCCAGGAGACGTCGGATCCCTGAGGCCAGGCAGAGGGATAGAAGCCGTTCTCCAGCCCGTCCTGCCACCTGCCCCATCTGCCTGGAGGACCTGGAGGAGGGAGAAGGAATTTACCAGCTCTCCTGCTCCCACAGCTTTCATTCCCCCTGCATCTTGGAGTGGCTGAGTAGAGCCTTGTACAACAGGCTTCATCCCCAGTGCCCCAACTGCCGGGCCGATGTCCCTCCAACTCAATGGGTAAGTAGAACATTCCTCAATGCTTGGATCTGTATTCTTCTTTAGGAAAACCTTTATTGAATCTCATTTATTTTCCCAACAGCCTTATTATCGCATCATCTACGTTGGGTTGGATCTAGATCTTCAACCTTACATGCTTGAACACAGCTGAGAGGAGTCACCATGGCGTCCAGCACCACCAGATTGATCAGTAAGTGTTCATTTTCTATATCAATACATTTTTAAACAAACAATATGTGTGATGTCTGACAATTTATTATTTTTCCACTGATAACACAGTTTCACCAGCCATAGATGGATTGAAATTTGGCTGGTTCAGTAGGAATCCGCTGAATTTTGATCCATGTATGGGCAGGCTGGTTGAACTGAAGACATCCCTCCGTCGACTTCAGTACAACCAGCCTGTCAGATTTTTTTCATGCGATCACTGCCGGCGGCTATAGCCACAAGCAGTGATCATTGTATTCTGACAGCTGGAAATCCTCCCTCTGTCACAATACAATAGCTCCGGGGGAGGGGTTCCTCCATCAATACATTTGGTGTCAATGATTTAGAATCAAGTCATTTTCTTTTCATTCAGCCCATGAAAATGGTTAATGTTTTGCCTAACTTAAGCAGCCCATAGATTACTCAATTTTCTTTCATTCAACTACGGGTTTAGGGAAAGAAAATTGCATGATTTCCCCATCAGCATAGTCAGTGCTGATGGGGTAAACCCTCCTGCGGCACAATTGTGTTTTACCTATGGGGGGGGGGTGGCGCCTTCCCAACGACAGAACACAATGATTACTGCTAGGGGCTATAGCCACCGACTGTAATCGAATGTCAAAAAAACTCAGTTTGGTTGTACCCAAGTTGGACCAACTTGGGTACAATTAGTCAGTCCATACATGGATCCAATCTTGGCTGCTCCCTGGTGAACCCGCTGAACTGTGATCCATGTCCTTAGGACACCATATAATTCACCAATGAAAGCGCCAACACCGAGGTATAGGATACACCATACAATTCACCAATGAAAGCGCCATCACCGAGGTATAGGATACACCATACAATTCACCAATGAAAGCGCCAGCACAGAGGTATAGGATACACCATACAATTCACCAATGAAAGTGCCAGCACCGAGGTATAGGATACACCATACAATTCACCAATGAAAGCGCCATCACCGAGGTATAGGATACACCATACAATTCACTAATGAAAGCGCCAGCACCAAGGTATAGGATACACCATACAATTCACCAATGAAAGCGCCAGCACCGAGGTATAGGATACACCATACAATTCACCAATGAAAGCGCCAGCACAGAGGTATAGGATACACCATACAATTCACCAATGAAAGCGCCAGTACCGAGGTATAGGATACACCATACAATTCACCAATGAAAGCAGCCAGCACAGAGGTATAGGATACACCATACAATTCACCAATATCTGGTTAAAGTATAACTGAAGGCAAAACTTTGTTTTTTTAGTTTTGGGTATGGAGAGGGATTAGAACCCCTGTCAGGTGTCATTGCTGTCTGTGTCCTCGTTAGGGAGATTCATCCTCTCTATTTGTCCTATTTACAATCCTCATTGAAAGTGAAATTGAAATTAAAAGAAAATTCTAAAATGTTGGGTTGTCCCCAGAAAAGAAATAGTGACAAAATCTTCCAATGAGGACACTAGTTCTGGTGACCTGGGGGTCCCCAAGGGATTTCCTCTCATTTGCTGTTTGGCTATGGGACAGGAAGTGAATGGGACACAAAAAATCTGACAGGGGTTATAACCCTCCCTGGCTCTATCCAAAATAAAAGAAAAAGTTTTCTCATAGTTCTACTTTAAGTGCACCGCTAAGAAGAAAAAAAACCCTCTGAAAAGTGAAATGACACTCTGACGAACGAGCTCAACAGTAAATAGTATGACTCATATTCCTCTGAAGGGTGAACCAACACTCTAATGAATTAGCTCAATAATCATTGTGAATACAAATACAATAGTTAATGGAAATAAAAAAAAAACCTGTGAAAATTGAAATGATACTCTGAAAAGCGAACTCAAAGAAATAACTTATATCCCTCTGAAGGGGTGAAACCAACACTCCGAAGAGCCAGCTCAGTGACCACTATATATATAAGATCAGTATTCAGTAACACAAAAGGTCCTCTGAAAAGTGAAACCTGTGCA
>BLSH010266423.1:65235-80982 GCA_018402905.1 Glandirana rugosa
GGACGCCCTCCACGTCCTCGGCGTCCACCGTCTCGCCTGGGGACGATTGATTTTTTTCCTTTCTTCATAAATATTATAAAAAATAGATACGTTTTTATAAAACAGAAAGTAAAGAAAAAATTTAACCCACTAAAATGTTCCACTAGCAAATGTTAGTGAAATTGTCCTTTAGTCCGTCCGGGAACTTGATGTATCAACTACCATCTCGATTGCCTCTGACATGTTAGTCTAACATATCACATACCAGTAATACTGTAGGGCGGTTACCACATAAATCCAAGACACGACGGGATCCGGACTGGTTTGTCCACGGGGGGGGGGGTGTCAACGTCTTGCAGCCGACGTGCAGGCAGCCGACGTTCTGCAACTGTGGGGGGGGGGGCACCTGTTTGGTCAGGCCTAGGGCAGCACAGAACCTAAATACACCATTGGCGGGATGTCATAATGACCATGCACTATACAATCTGATTGTACAGTCTCCGTTAGCTCTACCAGCAACTATGTAGTTCAAGGGCCTGCCTGATTTCCTGTTAAAGTGATTGTAAACGATCACCTTGTAAAATAACCCAATATAAAAAAGAAATGAAAGACAAAATATTTTTGCATAGATGAAAAATATTATAAATACTTTTTACCTTTTTTTAGTTAGCAGGGGTCCGCTCTGCCACCTGCGGCTCCTGCACCTCCCGCAGGCGGCCGCCGGATTAACACTGATACGGGCAGAGAGGGAGACGTCCCTGCCAGCTCCCTGCATGGGCTTTCTTCCCCCTTTCCCTCTCCTTTCACACACACAGGCATCAGGTTACTCTGCTTCCTCCCCTGTGTTCCTATTGGCAGGAGGAAGAAAGTCAATTAAAGGAGCAGTTACAGGAGCCAATCAATGGGACTTTAACAAGCGGCAGCTGCAAAGAAAGGAGAGGATGATGGGAGAGACTATAAAATGAACTGCACACCAGGCCCAAGCCCTCTTGTTTCCTGGATCCAATCGTGAGACCATCTTGTTGCTGTGCAAGGGAACACAGCCTGCAGCTCCAGCCCAAAAGGATCAGAATGTCACCTGCTTCCATAAGGACGCTCTGCAGCAACACTGAATGCCACGGAATTGGCTGGTTCACTGAGTCAGCAGACTGAACGCCATTGCAGCACATTTGCAGCCAGGAGGATTGTTTGATTGCCCTTCAGAGGACAGCTGACCACATACAGGATTGGTGAGCGGGCATTTGCCCTTTTAATTGTCTTAGTGGCACTGTATACAGGCATCTCTGTTCCTGTTGGATTGCTCATACCTATAGTGCTACAGGATACAAATCTACTTCACCCAATAGACACTGTATACAGACATCTGTGTTCTATCCTTACTGCTGGTACTTACAGTCCCTCTGGATACAATATCTTTCCAGCAAGCAGTCACAGTGCCACCTTGTGCTTAGTTCACACAGGAAGATCCAGCATACCTGTTCTGGCTAACTTCATATCAGCTCAACTGCTCTGCTCTACCATTTAGGATTACAAATTCTCCTAAAGTGCTAGCTGAAGACCGGCAAGATTCACCTACACTACAGAGTTGCTGTTAACCTTTTAGTTTTCCTCTTCACCCTTTTACTTTGCTTAACCTAAGGGTGATCCTTCAGGTAGCTGGAGCTTTGCCAAACAAAGGAGCCTGTTAAGCCACGGTTATAATTGTTCTAACCTTTTGTTTGCTATTTGCCTTGTTGTGCCCCTGTGGGTTGGGGTACAGAGAGGAGAGGTTTGACCCAGTTAAAGGGTCGGTCCCCTGCCTCTCTTCTGCCTGTTCACATAGGTACTAATAGTGTGAACATAGGTTCTGTTGTGTCTACCTTTAATTCTCAGCGGTGATTTATTGCTGGGGCCTAGAATTCTCATTTGTTGTGTAGCCATGTTGCCCCTTGGGGGTGGCTGGTAGTTGTGGTCCACCTGCCCGCTGCCCTCAATCACACAATTTTCCACACACCCGGAGTCACTGTTTTCTTGTTTTATTTAGGGGATAAACTTGGATAGGGATGACTGTGTAATGCCCAAGGATCAAATCAGAGGACCTTCTATATACAAAGACCGTATATACACTGCTTCTTCCTCCAGCACATACACTTGCTAAACGTTACCCTTCTCCTTCCTCTCTCCTGCACATACACTTGCTGTTCCAGGCCTGAAAGGTAATTTATCAGACCTCCATGACACTTCCTCTTCCACCACAGCTAGCACATGGTGAGGCCTGCACTACTGCTAGCAGGGCCTCCGGACCACCCATTGTAGGCAAGGGCCAAGGGCTCCCAGTTGTGAAACCACTGACCCTCAATTGTGTAGCTAAGTACGTTGGTGCTAGCTGGGCACTGGATGAAATACTACTCCCCACCCATACATCTTCCAGGCCTCTCCGCCCTACCTCACTGTCCACTGTCCAGTGACACTCCTTCCCCTGACTGGCTTCTCCGACCTCTACAAACTGACAACTGTCTTCTTCCAGCCTGCTCCAGCCTTCTCATCCAACTCCCAGGGGCTGCCACTCACCGACACCGGTGGATCCTTCAAAGAGCCATTAATGTAGCCTCCCTGCTGCTCTCCTGCTCTCTTGTGCTACTCCAGGATGACGACTCGTCTCCTGGCTGCACCCGAGCCTCCAGGCCTCAAGGTTACCCCCCCCAGACTCGGGGGCTCCCTCCCAAATGAGGCCTCCTCAGCACCTCTGCTACATTCTCCTCTCTTACACCCAACACTCTCCTCCCCCCTGCTGGGCAGATCACAGTATTTAAAGAGGCCTGCCCCCTGCCAATCCAGGATGGGGATTGGTCAGGGCTCCTTAACATACTTCAGAAAGTGACACCTCCTCATCCATCCCCTTTTCCAGAGCCTGCTAGAAACAAAGGGGAGGAGTATCCAAGGGGTGGTCCTTCTTTCAATCTCCAGCTCTTGCTAGGCCACTCCCCCACCCAGATCAAAACATTCAGGCCTGCATTTATTGTCAGACCTGACTAAATTTTGCCTCTCCTAGCAAAAACCTCACTACAAAAGCGCCTATCACTATGGGGGCACAACAGACATATTTATGCTGCATATTTTTAACACTATATACATTGGTGTTAATTATTTGTCATTGCTAATTGCTATTCAATTGCTTTAATAGAAATTGTTTCAACCAAGTCTTGGCCACTTACACAGGACTTGGCTGACTAATATCCCTTTAAGCCTCTTCTCTTGATAGTAAATTTGAGAGAGCTGAACTGTGTCTGTGTGTCATTACTCTACTACTCTATTAACAGTTCTGCTGGGTGTGCCAGTAGGGGCTGAGGCGCTTCTTGGGGTTGAAGGGCAGAGTAATGGATTGAACAAAGCAGCTCCTTTGGGGGTATCACTACATTTATAAGTAATCACATTCCTCTGTTCTCAGCTGCATAAGAGCTGGGGATAGGAGAAGCAGGAGCACACTGAGCTTGCCAGTGACAGGCTGTGGAGTGGGGGTGTGCCAGGGCAAGTCTGATCATTGGAGGAGAGCAGGTTGAGTTCCCAGCATAGCTAAAGAACTGACCACACTGCGCTCTCTTGCTTAGTGTGGTCAGTTTTCAATAGGAAAGCAAGGGGACTGGCAGGAACAACAGTGATTTCACATAAAGTAAGCAATACCAAGAGAACAGAATACTTTTTCATACAAGTACATTGTACAGCAGGCACATATCAGGAATATGAAATGTTGGCGTAACAAATGTTTTAATCAATTTTCCATTTTGTCCCATTTTTACAAAGAGTGGGAAACGTATTATAATTCTTACCTTTATGTGCCGCAAGGCAGCACTTCCTGCTTTCTGGCCTAGGCCAGTCCTGCTGCCTCCTAGGATTGCTACGTCACACCTATCCCAAGAAGCACTGGGGGAAATTTAGTGGAGCACTCAAAATCTGGTGCAGCTGTGCATGGTAGCCAATCAGCTTCTAACTTCAGCTTCTTCAATTAACCACTTGCCGACCGCCCACCGCAGCGTGACGGCAGCAGAGTGACTCGTTATCGCAAATTGTGCGCTCACTGTGTTCCGGGGAGGCCAGGGAGCGGGTAGGGAGGACTCCATCGCCGCCAGCTACCCATGCCCCCCCCCCCCCCGGAGCGACAGAATGTGTATGTAAACATGGATGATCTCTGTTCTGACAGAGGGGGAAAGGCTGTGATCACTCCCCATGCCAGGCCAGCCCCCATACAGTTAGAACACACCCAGGGAACACATTTAACCCTTAGAGCGCCCCCTCCAGGTTAACCCCTTCACTGCCAATGGCATTTACACAGTAATCAATGCATTTTTATAGCACTGATTGCTATATAAATGCCAATGGTCCCAAAAAAGTGTCAAAATGGTCCGACATGTCCGCCGCAATATCGCAGTACCGCTAAAAATCGCAGATCACCGCCATTACTAGTAAAAATTATAAAAAAAAACCCCAGAAATGAATTCTCATGGTTCGTAAACACGGCAACTTTTGCGCAAACCAATCAATAAACGCAGATTGCAATTTTTTTTTTACCAAAAATATGAGGAAGAATATAAATAAGCCAAGACCGATGAAAAAAAATGTTTTTTTATTTGTATTTTAGCAAAAAGTAATAAAAATGTTTTTTTGCAAAATTGTCGCTCTTCTTTTTGTTTATAGCGTCAATCAGAAATGACGCAGCGGTGATCAAATACCACCAAAAGAAAGCTCTATTTGTGGGGAAAAAAGGACGCAAATTTTGTTTGGGTAAAACGTCGCACGACCGCACAATTGTCAGTTAAAGCGACGCAGTGCCGAATCGCAAAAAGTGCTCTGGTCCTAAAGTGTGAAATCCTTCCGGGGCTGAAGTGGTTAAAGTAGAACTATAGGCAAAACTTTTTTTAAAATTTTGAATAGAGCAAGGGAGGGTTACAACCCCTGTCAGATTTTTTTTCCTGACATCTGTGTCCCATTGCAGAGATTTCCCTTCACTTCCTGTCTCATAGTCAAAGAGGAAGTGGGAGGAAATAGTGCAAATTAAGGGAATTCCTTGGGGAACCCCAGGTAACCAGAACTAGTGTGGTTCCCCTCTATTACTTTTTTGGGGACAACCTACAATTTGGGATTTTTTTATTACTTCCACTTTCAAATATCATAGTAAACAGGACAAATAGGGAAGATAAATCTCCCTAGCAGGGGCACAGACAGCAGTAAAAACTGGCAAACACTCTAATACCTCTGCACTGTGTCCAAAACTAAAAAGAATTATATTGCACATGCATGGGGGATTTCTGCACATGCGTAGAAATGACGCGGGTCACAGAAATCCCCACGCATGAGCGCCGCCGCTCTCTGCCAGGTCCCAAATACCTGGCAGAGACTGGTGTCGCATTTGTGCACACATTGGATTTTGGAAGATGGTGGCGCAAAAGAGGAGCAGGGAGAAGGGATCGATGCATGCAGCAGTTCAGTTTTGAATAAATGGATTGTATAAGCTGGTCCTGATGTTACATACACTATATTTCCAAAAGTATTGTGACACCTGGCTATACACGCACATGAACTTTAATGGCATCCCAGTCTTAGTCCATAGGGTTCAATATTGAGTTTGCCCAACCTTTGCAGCTATAAAAGCTTCAACTCTTCTGGGAAGGCTGTCCACAAGGTTTAGGAGTGTCTATGGGAATGTTTGACCATTCTTCCAGAAGTGCATTTGTGAGGTCAGGCAATGATGTTCGACGAGAAGGACTGGCTCGCAGTCTCTACTCTAATTTATCCCAAAGGGTTGAGGTCAGGACTCTGTGCAGGCCAGTCAAGTTCCTCCACCCCAAACTCGCTCCTCCATGTCTTTATGGACCTTGCTTTGTGCACTAGTGCGCAGTCATGTTGGAACAGGAAGGGGCCATCCCCAAACTGTTAACACAAATTTGGGAGCATGAAATTGTCCAAAACGTCTTGGTATGCTGATGGCTTAAGGGTGGGTTCACACATGTGCGGCGCAAATTGCAGCTCCATTCTCTGTGCGAAGAGAAAATTGCTTCATTCAGCGGTTACTCTCCATTGTAGATGCGGATCAGCAGGCCTGGGAGGGGGAGGTGTAGTGAGGAGCGGGAGAGAATTCCTGTTCACAATGAAACACATCTGCTAATCAGATGCATTTCCATTGAAGATAATGTGCCTGCAATTCGTTTTTTGTGCAATGCGGAGTGTGGATGTAACGCACATATGTGAACCAGACCCATTGAAAGGAACATGTGAACCCAGCTGAGAGTTCCCTTCACTGGAACTAAGAGGCCAAGCCCAACCCCTGAAAAAAAAACCCCACACCATAATCGCCCCTCTACTAAATTATTTGAACCAGTGCACAAAGCACGGTTCATAAAGACATGGATGAGCGTGGGATGAGTTTGGGGTGGAGGAAATTGACTGGCCTGCACTGACTTCAACTTCATAGAACACCTTTGGGATGAATTAGAGCAGAGACTGCAAGCCAGGCCTTCTTGTCCACATCAGTGCCTGACCTCACAAATGCACTTCTGGAAGAATGGTCAAACATTCCCATAGACACTCCTAAACCTTGTGGACAGCCTTCCCAGAAGAGTTGAAGCTGTTATAGCAATAAAGGGTGGGCCAACTCAATATTGAACCCTATGGCCTAAGACCGGGATACCATTAAAGTTCATGTGCATGTAAAGGCACGTGTACTAATACTTTTGGCAATATAGTGTAGTTTTGGTAACTCTAAAGGAAATTGTACAATCCGATTTAATAAGCTCAGTTTTCTGGAACTGACAGTGTGCGTTGGGAGCTGTTTAACTGCATGCCGGTCACATTAGGATGAGTGTCAATGTCTGTGCAGCTGCTGCCTCCTCATAGACATGAATAGGCTGCCTGCATGCAACACCTGCAGGCTAAGGACGGATAAACAAACAAACTATTCACCATGTGCGGCCAAAAGCACCTGCAGGAACAAAGTCTTAAAGGGTAACTCCACCTTCGTGGGAGAAAAAAATGAGCAAATGAAAAATATATATACGGTATATTATATACAATTGCAACACAAGTCATATTGTAATTGAATGTTATTAAAAATTACCTTTCCTTTTCAACCTGTAGCTCTGTAATTTTCTGTAAAATGCAATACAATATGGCAACCTGGAGGCCTTCTGTATACAGATGGTGTACAGAACACCCCCCCAGAAATGTCATTTCCTGCTTGTGTGATTGGCTCACTGATTTTCCCAGAAAGCTGCAGTAAAATACAAGTCAGATTTTTGGCATCCTCTGCAACAAAAATGTCATATTTGGTGAGATACTCTCAAACTGAAGTCACCTCTAAAGGGATAGAGAACCTGCCACTTTCCTCATTAGTGCCCTGCAGGTGCAGCAGATTAATGATAATAATTATAAAACCACTCCCATACAAATTCACTTTGCACATGGACACAGACAAACAGCTATTTCTTCAGAATGACAAAAGGTAAGAATCTGCAACAAAGGTGATTAAAATCCTTGCAATGTACACAGATCACCCAGAAGGGATTTTTGTGGAGTAGAGTTTGGTGGAGTTACTCTTCAACCAGGCACTGCTGTGTGAATTGCCATAGCAGTACGGCGGCTCACGCAGCTGCAGTTGCGGGTGGGAGCGCCCGCTGCGTGAGTGTGCACGCGGGTCGGGTGGACTCAACGTCCGCCGGCAACCCGCGATCGCCTGTTAGAGCAGGGATCTGCCAGTGTAAACATGGAGGATCTCTGTTCTGTCTGGAGACATTTGACAGATCTACTGTTCCCAGTAATCGGGAACAGTGAGATCTGTCATGCCCCAGCCAGCCAAGCCCCCACACAGTTAGAACATAGTGAGGGAACACAGTTAACCCCTTAATCACCCCTACAGTTTAACCCCTTCCCTGCAAGTGACATTTACACAGTAATCAATGGCTATTTTTAGCTTTGATCACTGTATAAATGTCATTGGTCCCAAAAATGTCCGATCTGTCTGCCGTAATATCGCAGTCCCGATAAAAATTGCAGATCGCCGCCATTAGTAGTAAAAAAAAAATAATAATAAAAATGCCATAAATCTACTTCCATAGCTTTTGCGCAACCCAATCAATATACGCCTATTGCGTTTTTTTTTTACCAAAAATATGTAGAAGAATATATATCGGCCTAAACTGAGGAAGATATTCATTTTTTTACATTTATTTTTGGATATTTATTATAGTAAAAATTAAATAATATTGTTTTTTTTTTTTCAAAATGTTCGTTCTTTTTTTGTTTATAGCGCAAAAAATAAAAAACCGCAGAGGTGATCAAATAGCACCAAAAGAAAGCTCTATTTGTGGGGGAAAAAAGACGTCCATTTTGTTTGGGTACAACGTCGCAGGACCACGCAATTGTCAGTTAAAGCGACGCAGTGCTGTATCGCAAAAAGTGCTCTGGGGAGGAAGGGGGCAAATCCTTCTGGGCTGAAATGGTTAAGGAAAGCCAGGGGCTGACTCAGCTGACCAGGTTGCACCTATAATTACCACCATATCACCAATGGGTAACCAAAGGAGAAATTCCATTTGAATCAGGGGCGTAGCTAAGGGGGGGTTTGGGGTGTTCAAACCCTCCCCAGAGCATTCGGCCAAAAATAAAAAGTGTCTCTACCCTGTTGTCTCTCATGGCCCCAGCACCACAACATCAAGCAGGGGAGCACAGCAGTCAGTATTGCAGGCGAAGTGGATGCAGCAGGTCAGGTGTAAGGCACACTGTCACAGGCACTTATGTCACGCTGTTATGACCAGGCTGTGCTGGGTTCCCGGCAGACAGATCATAGACACAGTGGCAGCGGGTGGCATCTGTAGTCCCGCCCACCGTGCCCGACTGTCTCCACACTCTGTACTTCCCGCTTTGGACTTTGAAGGAGAATGGAGCAGAGAGCATGCAAGGTAGCAGTACTGCTGCTAAGGAGCTGAGCCTCCCTCTTTCCTTTTCGGCTTGCTTGCTGCCTGAGGGATGGTCATCACAGACCACTTACCACCACTGCTGTGCTGCCATTGAGGTAAGTGAGTCTGTGTCAACTGGCAAAATTATTCACTAATCACTGGATTCGTGGGTTACCATTTTCCACTGCTTGGTTGGTACTGACAGTCCAGCCTGGCTCTGTCAGCTATGTTGTGGTGCTGACTGCAGAGCCAAAGGGTTGAGGGGTTACCAGGCACAAAAACATTGCTGCCAGAGCCAGGCTGGTCTGTTTGCTGTCCTCAGTGCCCTGGCCTGTTTTTGATTGTGTTGAAAAGGCAATAATAAGCCCCGGTTCACACTAGGATGTGGTGAAGAAAACCTGCAATGCATCTTCCGCACAAGGCAGTCTTTAATGCGGGGCAAAAGGGGCAGCTGCCCTGGGCCCAGCCCCAGTCATTGTTGTGGGGCACAAAGCAGCTGCCCCTTGCACCTGCACTGCCCGTAAAAGAGGTGGCAGCCAAATACTACAGCTGTGCGGCTTGGTGCTCTGTCATCTCTTCCAATTCCCAACCAACCACTGCCTGACCTGCCATCACATGACCTCCACATCTCCCTAACAGCCAATCACTCGACCCTCTAACAACCAGACCTGTGATCAGTGGGGAGGAGAGGTAGGGACGGCTCCTCCCTCCTTTGTACAGTCCATGCTGAAAGTCTGGGACCTGTCCTCATTGTCTGTGTCACACAGTAAGTAAATTACATGTATGGTGTGTGGGGACACTAACAGCACCTGTTATGGTGATCAGGAAGGACCTTTGTGAGTGTCCAGCAGACAATGTACAGGGATAGGAGACCAGACAGTACATGGATGGTCTCTGACAAACTCCTGTAAAAGAGCTGGAGTCTCTGATCATCTCCTCCAGTATGTCAGCAGTCTCTGACCATCTCCTGTAGTACACCTGCAGTCTCTGACCATCTCCTGTAGTACACCTGCAGTCTCTGACCATCTGTTGTAGTACACCTGCAGTCTCTGACCATTTCTTGTACGCCTGCAGTCTCTGACCATCTCCTGTAGTACACCTACAGTCTCTGACCCTCTCCTGTACTATGTCAGCAGTCTCTGACCATCTCCTGTACTATGTCTGCAATCTCTGACCATCTCCTGTAGTATGCCTGCAGTCTCTGACCATCTCTTGTACCCTTGCAGTCTCTGACATCTCTTGTACATCTGCAGTCTCTGACCATCTCTTGTATGCCTGCAGTCTCTGAACATCTCTTGTACGCCTGCAGTCTCTGACCATCTCACATAGTATGTCTGGCAGTAAATGGTATGCACAACCTTTTGGTGTGTCGGGGGCTGAAGTTGAGGCCCTGAAAACCTCATCGGTTGGCCATTGCTGGGATGCGATCTCAAACCAAGATATACATCCACACAATAAATGGAGTGTATGAGAGTCAGAACAAGCTGTTCTTGTTTAAAGTAGACCTTTCACCATCAAGGCCCCATTCACACACACTGCAGTCCATAATTTCATAGCTGTGTGTGCTCTGCTCATTGCTAATAACACCTTCTAGGAGTTTTCTGTCTATTGGTGAGTCCCCCACCTCCTTAGTCCATGGTGTGCAGGCAGTGAGATGATGTGCTGTAACCTCCAGCAACCAATCAGTGAGTGGTAATGATGTTCTGTAACCTCCAGCAACCAATCAGTGAGCAGTCATGATGTGAATGAGGGGGGGCGAAGAAAATGTTTGCCCAGGATCCAATCACTGTTAAAGGTGGCCCTGGTCCTGTACTACATTCAAATTGCACTGCGCTTGCGTGTGAATGGGTAGCTGTCCCTGCAGGTAATGCAGGGAAAAGGTCCTTGCACTTTTTCTAAAAACACAGCCGTAGGGAAACCACATTTTAAATTAAAAAACACATTTTAAATTGATTTAAAATTAAAATAAAGAACATATTATATTCACCTGCTCTCTGCAATGGTTTTGCACAGAGTGGCCCTGATCCTCCTCTTCTCTACGTGCCACAATAGAAAGCTGCTTGCTATGGGGGCACACAGTGCATGCTCGCTTCTGTGCTGTTCGGGTCTATGAGCCATGCTCCCTAGACCCACACTGCCACAGCGCTGCCCCCCCCCCCCCCCGCACGCTTCACCACTTGTTACCTGCTGCTGCCCCACCAGAGCAAAAAATTATCTACGGCCCTGATTTGAATGCATAGCACACAAATGCAGAGATCGTAGCATGCATATAGAATACCCTGTGACTTGTTCCAATAATACATAGCTCTTTATTTTAACCGATTAAATACCATTTTCAATAAAATGCTGATGGTACAGCCATAACGCAGCTACAGCATTATTACCACCACACACACTTCCCTTTTTGGTCCTTAACTTTCCACACACATTACAATGTGATTGTACAACCTTCTTTAGAATTATGAACTATGTAGTACATAGTACAAGGGTCTCCCTGGAAATATACGACTTGTTTTGATAAGGTAGGTCTCTCTTGGTTAATGCGCTGCTACTAACCAGGATGGTGAGATGGACTAAACCAGCCTGAGTGTGATTGGCTTCCAAAATTACCTACAAAGACCATAAGGGGGCAACATTTAGCAATAGAAGCAAATGGAAGAATTTAAAGCAGTATTAAACTCAAAAGCAAACATTTATTATATTGCAGCTTGCCAATTCTCAGATGTGATGGCTGCATTCATTTTCTTTTTTGGCTTTCTTCTATTTTTATCAGATGATCCAGCCATTAAATCTGTTGTTACAGAGATAAGGCAAACCATTTAACACTAGCAGGGGTGCTTACAATGGTTATTTATATATATATATATATATATATATATATATACACACACAGTATATCACACAGTGGGTATATATAAGAATCACCCTCCTTCAAAATATTCACATTGTTGCTTTGCAGCCTGAAATGAAGACAGACACAATTTTTTTTTATCCAGCTGTATTTACTGAGTTGGAAAAGGGATCACCCCCCTCCTAAAAATTACTTATAAACTCAATCAGGTATAGTTAATCGCCTTCTGAATGGCACACAAAGCCATTTGACTTTCAACTAGGATGAGCCGTGGTCATTTTGATTAGCTCAGCATGAAGCCTAGGTTCACATTAATGCAATTTGGCATGTCAAATCGCATACCAAATCGGCGGCAATTGCCAGCAATGGCACCGTCCAAATCGGAATGACGCCACACCGATTCCCAAAAGTAATTTCTGTTCTACTTTTGGCGACTTTGGGGTGCGATTTCTATAGACATCTGTGCAATAACCCGTACAGATGTCTCTGAAATCGCCCCCGAAGTCGGACTGACATGCGGGTATGAAATTGTGCGAGTTCAGCTGAACGATTTCAATCCCGCTGTCAGCGTGAACCTGGGCTAAAAGAGCTTTCTTGGACCATTTAAGTCCCTGGTAGCGCAAAATGAAGCAAACAATCAACTAGAGGTAGACCGATATGGGGTTTTTCTCTGGCCGATGCCGATATGTGATGCTGATTTTTTTGGACTGATATGTTAGGGGATTTTTCTTTTTTTTTTTTCCCTTCATCTCATAAAACCTAACAGTTAAGTAATAAGAAGTGATAAAGAAAATTGCTTAAATTAAAGTGGTTGTCAACTTGTGACAACCACTTTAACCTACAGATAAGCCTATGATAAGGCTTACCGGTAGGTTCCCTGCATATCTCCCAAACCTGTACCATATATACAGTATGTGCGGACCAAACAAATTCCCGAAGCAGATGAAAAATATTCTATATAAATGTATGGAGATATAGAGGTATAGGACAAGGTAAAAAGGGATTTTATTAACACTTACTGTAAAATCCTTTTCTCTGAGTTCACTGACAGACGCAGCTCTCCATTGACATGTGGGTTATATGCAGATCCTATTAGGAGTTAACTAGGCAAAGAAAGAAAGCAATCTGGCCCCTCTCAGGGGGCTGTCCTCTCTTTCCCATATAATCCCCCTACTCTGCTCAGTACATCAGTTTGTAACAAGCCGTACCGAAAAAACGCAGAGGGGTGGGTGCTGCGTCTGTCAGTGAACTCAGAGAAAAGGATTTTACTGTAAGTTTTAATAAAATCCCTTTTTCTCCTACGCTCACTGACTGACGCAGCTCTCCATTGATATGTGGGGATGTCCCAAAGCTGTGTCATTAAGAGGGGTGGGTAAACGACAACAACTGTACCCAACAGAACCTCTGAAGAGGCGCCAGACGCGCCTACACTGCCGCCTGTAAAACTTTATGGCCAAAAGCAGCATCCGAAGATGTGGACATATCAACTTTATAAAACCCAAGTAGCCGTCTTGCACACCTGTGATACCGAGGCCTGGTGTCGAAAAGCCCAGGAAGTGCTAACAGCCCTGGTAGAATGAGCCGCGACTGGAAAAGGAGGCACTTTGCCCCGAACAGAATACGCATAAGTGACAGTCTGTCTGATCCAACGACAGACAGTAGCCGACGAGGCCGCCATTCCTTTGTGCGGACCATCCGTCAAGACAAACAACGTGTCAGACCTCTGAAAAGAGTCTGTAGCCGCCAAATACACCCGCAAAGCCCGTACGACATCCAAGGAATGCAAGTCAATCTTCTGTGATGTGAAGGGTGCAGACACAACAAAGGGAGAACAATATCTTCGTTAATATGAAAAGAAGAAACCACCTTCGGCAAAAAAGAAGGCGACGGGCGCAAGACCGCCTTGTCCCTGTGCAGGACCAAGTAAGGAGACCTGCAGGACAACGCTGACAACTCAGACACCCGCCTAGCGGATGTAATGGCCACCAAGAAAGCCACTTTCTGCGACAACAATTGTAAGGGAATATCCCTGATCTTCTCATATGGTGGCTTCTGAAGCACTGAAAGCACCAAATTCAAATCCCATGGTGCCATAGGCGACCGCACCTGAGGAGCCACATGGCGCACACCTTGTACAAATGTACGAATCAATGAATGTGACGCCAAAGGGCGTTGAAAAAGAATCACCAAAGCCGATATCTGGCTCTTGAGAGTACTCAAGGCCAATTGTTTATTCAGGCCCTATTGTAAAAAAGTCAGGACCCTGGATACCACATAAGAGCGAGGGTTCCAACCCCCCGCCTCACACCAGGCAATATATGCCTTCCAGGTGCGATGATAAATCTTGCGCGAAGTACACTTGTGCGCTTTCAGCATGGTAGGGACCACTGAGTCATCTACACACCTGTCCCTCAGCACCTGGGACTCAATAGCCAGGCCGTCAAAGCCAGCAAGTGTAAAGCAAGGTGCAATATGGGACCCTGGGACAACAGATTGTCTCGCAGCGGGAGACGCCAGGGAGTGTCTGCCACCATTCTTACCACGTTGGCATACCACGGACGGCCACCAAAACCATCGGAATTCCCTCCGCTTCTACCCTGCGCAGTAGACGTGGGAGAAGTTTTAGGGGAGGGTAGGCGTACAGAAGATGATACTGACCCCAAGGTGCCACGAGCGTGTCTGTGGCCACCGCCAATGGGTCTCTTGTCCTGCACACAAAGGTCTTTACTTTGTGGTTGAATCGAGACGCCATGAGGTCCACGTCTGGCGTGCCCCACTTGTGGCAAATCTGGCTGAACACTTTTGGATGGAGGGACCATTCCCCCTGATCCAGCGTCTGGCAACTGAGGAAGTCCGCCTGCCCGAAAAGGGCCTCCCGACGTTGCTGCGGGAGTCTTAAGTTCGATGGGAAGAACCTGTCTGGGGTTAGAGTGCTGAACTCTATCCTGTACCCGGAGGACACCACTTCCTGCACCCACCAGTCGGAAATGCGGGCAGTCCACATGTCTGCGAACCCCAGAAGATGTCCCCCCACCCGATCTTCGGGTGGGGGCAACCCATCATGCAGAGGAGGGCTTATCCTCTGCTTTTTCATTTTTGCGCTTCCAGGGTCTTTTTCCGGCCCCTGTAGCAGCCTTGCCGGCTCGCAGGCCCTTGCCTGAACCGCCCCGAAAAGGGCCTCCCGACGTTGCTGTGGGAGTCTTAAGTTCGATGGGAAGAACCTGTCTGGGGGTAGAGTGCTGAACTCTATCCTGTACCCGGAGGACACCACTTCCTGCACCCAGGGCCGTCTTAATGAGCTGGCACCCCTGGGCAAAGCCCAGGGGCCCCAACTGCATGGGGGGCCCCTGCATTTTCCCTGTCCCCTGTCAAGTCAAGCAGATCAGTGGTGGGGGAGAGGCTGTGTGTAACACTCCCCCTCCTCTGCTCTATCAGCTTGCAAGGACCGAAAGATATTCCCTCTGGCTGCAGAGCTCTGCGATCCGCCTCCTAGGGCTGCCAGCCTCTGAGGACACCCCTCTGCCTGTAGAAAAATTGATTCTCCCGGGAAGATAGAGCTGATGGGCGGGGCGGGGGTGTGGCTGACTCACACATCAGTGCTCTCCCTGCCTGAAAATGCAATGGGCTGGACTGTAGGAGGAGCCGAGATGGCAGCCTGGGATGTCTTTGCCATGAGGTCGGTGAGTGCTGAAAAGTTTTCCCTATAGGAATTCCCCCTGCTTCACCACCTCCTTAACCCTCACACACAGCTGGGATCTGCTGCCAGGGGCCCCTCCACACACTGCCTGTCCCCCCCTCTGAACACTGACTGTCCCCCCCACTACACACTGCCTGTCCCCCTCTGAACACTGCCTGTACCCCCCTCTACACACTGCCTGTCCCCTTCTGAACACTGCCTGTCCCCCCCTCTACACACTGCCCCCCCTGTCCGTCACACATCTCCCCCCCTGTCCGTCACAAGTCTTCCCCTGTCCGTCACACATCTCCCCCCATGTC
>BLSH010266423.1:82495-100655 GCA_018402905.1 Glandirana rugosa
GTGGTGTATAGGGGGTGAATTAAATTTGGGATTATTACCTAGTTGTGTGTATTTGTTGTTTCTAATCAGACTCAAAAGCCATGCCCAATATGTAGCATCATTTAGCCACACTCACTCCTTGCTATTGCACGTGTAGCGTGCCACAGGTCACCATCTCCCTGGTAGGGGCCCTAGTGCATTACTTTGCCCAGGGGCCCATGATGTTATTAAGATGGCCCTGCCTGCACCCACCGATCGGAAATGCGGGCAGTCCACCTGTCTGTGAACCCCAGAAGACGTCCCCCCACCCGATCTTCGGGTGGGGGCAACCCATCATGCAGAGGAGGGCTTATTCTCTGCTTTTTCATTTTTGCGCTTCCAGGGTCTTTTTCTGGCCCCTGTAGCAGCCTTGCCGGCTTGCGGGCCCTTGCCCGCTGCACCAGGGGCACGAAAGAACCTCTTCTGACCCAAGGAGACAGGCCCCTGCTTGCGGCGAAATTCTCGCCGCCTGGGTTCCGGAAGAAAAGTACTCTTCCCGCCAGTGAAATCCTTAATGATTTCATCCAACTGAGGCCCAAAGAGACGGCCACCCTGAAAAGGGAGGTCCGCTAGACATTTTATGGATGCATAGTCACCCGACCACGAATGCAACCAGAGGACCCGTCTGATAATGACTGCAAAAACAGACATTTTGGACAACATAGGGAGCAGGTCTAGAGCTGCAGCACACAGGTATTTGATACCGTGAAACAGGTGTTCTGCTTTTTGCGACGCCTCAAGCGTTCTGCTGCAGTCCAGATCATTCTGCAGCTCCGCCGTACATTCAGACAGATATTGCGCCGCCATGGCAGACGCCAGGGCCAGTCTCAAGGCCGATCCTGCCAAAATGAAAAGTGCCTTAGACACCGCCTCCGTCCTCCTATCGGCAGGATCCTTTAATGACGGCGACACCTCCAGGGGAATAGTCGTCACCTTGTTCAGGCGCGCCACCGGGGGGTCCACCGAGGGGGATGCCCACTTTTTTACGGAATTATCCTCAAAAGGATACCGGATAGCGAAACGCTTTGGCATGGCGAAGGAATGCTGCGGACGCTGCCATTCCTGATAGATCAGATGATCAAAAAATGTATCATAAGGGTAAGCTCTGGGTGACCTAGGAGGCCTGGCAGTTCCGCAGACATAAGTAGACGTCTGCGACTCGCCATCTTGGTCCAGTTGCAAAGACGCACGGATGCCAGATATTATTGTAGACACCAGCGCCTTTTCGCGCGCTGCCTTAGCCCCTTGATCTTCCTCATCATCCGAGGGGATAAGTTCACCCTCAGAAAGCTCCACGGGGGTTCGGAATCCTCCCCTGAGGAACAAGGGGGAGGAGGGCGCTTCTTAGGGGCCCCCGGGGCCTTGCCCGGCCCCACACTGGGAAGAAATTCCCCAAACACCACCCTCAGCTGTTCTAGGGACACCAGGGACCCCAACTCAGGATGCATAGTCGCTGATTCCTCTTCAGAGGGCCCTGCAGGGTCATCTGCCATCACTACACTCAGACTGAACACACACAGTGAGGACAACAACTAGCGGCACTCCCACACTGTAACCACACCACCGCCCCTCAGAATGCCAGGGAGACCCAGGAGGACTGCACCCACCGCCACCAGCACCCCCAGGAAGCCAGCTATACTTGCTGTTTTTGCCACAGAAAAAGGTACTGAGGACCGCCAGAGAGCTTGCGCCGTCAGCAGCAAGCCACACTGTCCCATCAAAGTGAAAGTAAAAACGGCAGCAGCATGTTTTCTCAGCATGCAGGGACTCCAATATGGCCACTGAGGACATCCACTAGAGGCCAAAGGGCTGCTGAGGACCGAAGCTCCAACAAAATGGGCGCCACAGCACTGGAGGGAAAATCCCATGAAAAATGGCCGCGGCTACGGCAAAATGGCGGCGGATCGCCGCATGGTGGCCTAGGCTGTATGTACACAGTGCCAAACGGGGTGCGGAGTGGGGGGGAGGGGGGGAAGGGGCAAGAGGAAAGGACGAAGGGACCCAGGAGAGCCCCAGCGACCAGCCTCTACCGGCGGCTAACGCAGACAGAGATGCCAAAAATCGCCCGGCGGCCCCCCCCCCCAACGCCCCCAGAGGAGCAGAGGGGGGCTCACTCACCACTCCTGACGGGCGCAGCGGCTAACCACCCGCTTGCAGACTTTTCTCCCCAGCTGGGGAGGAATGCTGCTGGCCACAAGCCCCTGGACAGGATCAAATCCGGACACTGGGCACAAGTGGGGATAACCCACTGGCCTCCCGCAAGAATTGGGCACGGTGCAGCGGGACCCACTATAGCCTGGGACTAGCTCGCATCAGTTGGCCGTGATGGGGAAAGTACAGGATTTTTCAGGAACCCTCTATGCCCCAGCTGGCTTCTTGATAGTAGTCTTCATTAGCTTGATGAAAAATAAAAAAAGCGGTAGCAAAAATCTAAACCGCAGGTCGCATAAGGGAGCCAGGCCAACTCCTTGCACTACGCATGTTAAAACTGATGTACTGAGCAGAGTAGGGGGATTATATGGGAAAGAGAGGACTGCCCCCTGGGAGGGGCCAGCTTGCTTTCTTTGCCTAGTTAACTCCTAATAGGATCTGCATGTAACCCACATGTCAATGGAGAGCTGCGTCTGTCAGTGAACGTAGGAGAAATATATGTTGATATATATACTCATCAACCATGACATAAAAGATTGGAGACTCCCATAAAGCTACACTGTTCTCACACTACATACTCCAGAGAAAACAGCAATGGGGGGGACCACTCACTCATGAAAGTGAGTGATGTCCCATTCATAGTTAAAGCCTAGGGATATATACGAGTTTTGAAATGGAAAAACTTCCCTTTTGCAGAGAAGTATAAAGTATGGACTTTCTCTAAAATCTGAGCACCGACTGCTGACATATCACCTCAATGTTGGCCCCTAAAGTGACAGGCCACGGTGCTGGATTTATTATTCTCTATGCTATAAAGGTGTTCATATATGTGATCCCTTAGCTTTCTTGTAGTACGTCTGATATATTCCATATAACAGATATTCCATGTAATTACATATATGACGTATCGGGTGTTACAATTAAAAAAAGATGAATTTCTGTTCTGTCAGTGGAGTGGGAATGTACAATGTCTCCTCCAATGATGTGGCTGCAGCAGGGACAGTCTAGACTACCACAACGATAGTTACCCCTGCAATGCAGCCATGTAGACTGTACTTTGTGTCTGCTGAATAGGCTGAGTGACAAGGTTTTCCCTAAGGTGGGTGCTCTCCTAGAAACAATATTTATACCACCCCCTAGGATGTTGGCACATGTTACATTTTCATGAAGGATAGGGAAGTATTTAAGAATAATATTTTTTATTTCCCCAAATTCGCGCAAAACATGTAAACCTACCGTGTACTGGCAGATTTACAATAAATCTTTCAAGCATTTGGATTGTATTGTGGAGTGCTGCCTACTCATTCATTCTCTGCATGTCAGAACATAGCTGTATTTATTTAGACAGCCAAATGGGTACTCACACAATGTAGATAAAAACAGGCATATAAATGAAAGAAGGAAGCCCTTCTCTGGCAGGCGTTGTCACTACTCCTGGACCAGTCCAGGTGCTGCCAAAATGAAATCCGGCAGGTGGGGAAGACCGTCCGGCCTCGTAATAGTCCTCCACATACAAACTGTTCCTTGGACCAGCTTGGAACGCAGCTGAGCAACAAACAGAAGTGCAGGAAGTGATGTCAGCTGCCGATGGGCCAATCAGGTGACGCATTTCAATGTCTCAAACAGTTGCTTAACTCTCAGGGGAGCTGTACTTCTCACCCCCAGGACTTATATGGACTGTTATGGACTTTTTGATATACAGATTGATCCATTCAATTATTTTCTTGGTCAATTGAAGGACACGGATGCCACCCCTTTGTGTTTTGTTTGATCACGCACTTTGTACTGATTTGCTATAAAACTGAGGCATGCTTGTATTGGGAGGGGTTATCCCTGGCAGACCTACAGTTTGTTGCTTGCTATTTTGTAAACCTCCATTAGAACGCAATATAACCGTAAAGGTTAAAGCCCAATGGACAGAAGAACAATGTTGAGTTGAAAGGCAGAAACTATTTAGGCAAGAAGGAAGTCTGGGCCTCAGCACCATCCTGTCCCTATGTAAAGCCAGAAGGAGTTCTTTCAAGTCATCCAGTTCTGACACTCACCTCACAGATGTAATGGCATTGAGGGAAAACTACACTGTAGGTGAGAATAGAGAGGATTGTCTCTAATGGGTTTAAATAGTTTCTGAGAGAAGTAGTTTGAGATCCCACAGCTCACAGGGGAACAGACCAGGTGAGCTACATGGAAGATCCCCTGCACAAAGGTCTTAAAGAGTGAGAGGCCAACAGCTTATGAAACAGAATAGAAAAGCAGAAACCTAACCCCTTGCTAGTGTGGACAGCCAAATACTGGTCCATTCTCAGCTGCAAGGAGGAAAGGATCCATCCTACAGAGAAACTCCTTTGGTGGAAACCCTAAGACTCACACCAAGTGAAGAATGCCTTCCATGTCCAGTAATAGACCTTATGAGAAGCAGACTTCCTTTCTTTTAGCAATGTGGGGATAATCAATTGAGAGATACCTCTGCCCCTAAGAACCTGGCCTTTAACAGCCATGCCATAAATCAGGCCTTGAGAAAGAACTGGACAGTCTGGCTGAAGAGTCCAAGAGTCCACTAAGCCACCAAAGCTTCCAATGCTTATTCTAGAGAGAATCCTGTACCTAGAGACCAACTTGTATAGTTTGTTGCCGAGGGCCACTCACTTGAGTCTAAGTGCTTCCAGCTGGGAAAATCTGCCTGGTTCTAGGTGCTGCCAGCTGAGGAAATATGCCCGGGTCTAGGTGCTTCTAGCTGAAGAAATCTGCCTGGAATATACACAGCAGACAAACCTGGAACAGGAAGTTCTGCCCAAGACAGGATACAATCTACTTCACAAGCCATGGCAAGACTTCTGCTTCCTCTCTGATGATTGATATACGCCACTACCATGGCATGGTCTGACTGAATCCATATCAGATGATCCTCCAGTAGGATGGTTCATTGCTGCAGCGCAGCCAAATCACTCAAAGTTCCAGGATGTTGAGTGGAGACAAGACTCCTCCAATGAGCAAGTGCCCTGCACCACCCCAGCCTGAAAGGTTGCCATTCTCCATCAGTTTCACCAAAACACAGGAAGTAAGAACATCCAACTCCAAAGCCAGACTTCTGAGCCAACAAGCCAGGGCCAACCTGGTCCTCTGTGACAGACAACTTAGTCTGTCCACAGACCCTTATTGATCTGCCTCACAACAGAATGTTGCTTTGCAAATGTCTGGAGTGCTACTGGGCAATGAAACTGCCTCAAAAGAAGCTGCCAGCAGACCTAGGCATCTCATGCAAAAGGGGAGTCCAAGGATTACTGTACTAGAGACTTTCAATCTGAGACTGGAGAGTTTTTTGAAAGTTTCACCAGTCGAAGAAACACTCTGGCCTGAATTGTGTCCAGGATTAGACACTGACACTCCGAACAATGAGTTGGTTTCAGAAATGATTTCTGAAGGTTCAGAAATCATCCAAACTGCTGTAATGTCTGGGCAGTTAAAGACATGTCTGACAGAGCCTGCGCTGACTGTTCTCTCAACAGGTGGTAGTCTAAGTATTCCACAATGGGGATGCCATGAGAGAACAGCAAGGCTAATACTGGAACCAGTAACTTGGTGAATAAGCAAATTAAAGATAAGAAGTTGAAGGACTTGGCCATGACCCAACAGCAAAAGCATATAAATCACAGATGCTCTGCAAAGATGAAGATAAGCATCCTTTATGTCTATAAAAGCCCTGCAAGTCTCCCTGGTAAAAGGAGGCTATGACAGATTGGTGAATTCCATATGGATTTTCAAGACTCACATGAAGACATTTAGAGCTTTTTAGATCCAAGATGGGGTGGATGCCCTCTTTGGGTTCGGAAACAGTGAACAGGTTAGAATAAAACCCCTGAAACTGTTTTACCACAGGAATGCAGCTTGATGGCGATCTGCTAATCTGTGAGGTAAAACAGGAAGATTGGGAGTGAAACTCTTGCAGTCCTAGGATACAATCTCTGCATTGTTGCATTTGAGATGCAAGCATCCACAAAGGTTAAAAATAAATGTCGCCCCGTGCTGGAAAAAGTAGGGGAGCACAGTCATGGCAAGGGAGGCCTGCCTGAGGATTTGACCGACCAAAAGTGATGGTAAAGTTTTTTGGTTTTTTTTTTTAAGTAAAAACTTGTTATATTTACCTGCTTTCTGCAATGGTATTGCTTAGAGCGGCCTGATCCTCCACTTCTGTGGCCCTCCATAGGTGCTCCTGGCTCCTCTTATCAGTGTGCAATACTAGGAAACTTCTTCCCAGGGTGGCACACCTACAGGCTTGATCCTGAGGTGCGATGCCCACGTCCATAGACAAAGACAGCATTGGCTTGGCCCCGCCCCTCGCTCCTTTATCACAGGATTTGAGAACCTAAGAAAGACTACAGATGGGCACAGCATCGGATCGAGCAAGGTAAGTATAAGGGGGGTGAGGGGTCGACATTACTAGTACTACCTAAACATTTTTTACCTTAATGCATGAAATACATTAAGGTAAAAAATGTTTAGGTTTTAGTACCACTTTAAAAGTGCCAGACCTTGTGGGTGGACTGGGAGCCAAGCCTGGGGTATCGACATTAACCTGTTGAGATCCGCGCTATAGACGAAAGACGGCTACAGAGCAGATCTCAATCTCCTGGAGGACGTCTATTGACGTCCGCCCTTTCCATGCCCCCAGCGCGCATTCACAGGCAGCGGCGCCACGTGCGCACGGCCGCCGCACGCTGCATGGGCGTGCCCACGGCTCGGGCAGACTCGATGTCCGCTCGAGACCCGCGAGCGCCTGTGGAGCTGCAGAACGGGGAACCGCCAATGTAAACACGGCGGTTCCCCGT
Source organism: Glandirana rugosa (assembly GCA_018402905.1). Classification (NCBI taxonomy): domain Eukaryota; kingdom Metazoa; phylum Chordata; class Amphibia; order Anura; family Ranidae; genus Glandirana; species Glandirana rugosa. The sequence continues at coordinate 89,491 of BLSH010266423.1, forward strand.
TCTGTGAGAGGGGGACAAGCAGATCTACTGATCCATGCCACTGGGATCAGTTAGATCTGTTATGTCCCTGCCATCCCATCCCCCCCACAGTTAGAACATACCCAAGGAACACTGTTAACCCCTTCACTGCCCCCTGCAGGTTAACCCCTTCACTGCCAGTGACATTTATACAGTAATCAGTGGACATTTACATTTCTGATCGCTGTATAAATGTCATTGGTCCCAAAAAAGTGTCAAAAATGTCCAACAAGTCCGCCCCAATATCGCAGTACTGATAAAAATCGCAGATTGCCACCATTACCAGTAAATAAAAAATTAATAATGAAAACGTCATAAATCAATTCCCATAGTTTGTAGATGCGATAACTTTTGCGCAAACCAAATCAATAAACGCCGATTGAGATTTTTTTTACCAAAAATATGTAGAAGAATAAATATCGGCCAAACCCAATGAATAATTTTTTTTTTTTTACATTTTACTTTTGGATATTTATTAGAGCAAAAAGTAAAAAATATTGTTCTTTTTTCAAAATCATCGCTCTTTGTTTGTTTATAGCGCAAACAATAAAAACCGCAGAGGTGATCAAATACCACCAAAAGAAAGCTCTATTTGTGGGGAAAAAAGGACATCAATTTTGTTTGGGTACAACGTCGCACGACCGCGCAATTGTCATTCAAAATGCGACAGCGCTGAAAGCCAAAAATTGGTCTGGGCAGGAGGGGGGTCTAAGTGCCCAGTAAGGAAGTGGTTAAAGCGGTAGTAAACTCTGCTATAGAATGTTTGTTTTAGGGCCCTCCCAGGTGGGTTATGTCATAATGTACTACTATGCACAGCATATTCATACATTAGGACAGACTTACCTGTCAAAAGGTGCCCTCCAGCGCTGCTTTGGGATTGATCCACCTGACCCCAATGCTTCCATCTTCTTCCTGTCTGCCTTCCGAGTTCCGTGCCTTTGTCCGTTTGATAGACTGGGCCACGATGACATCACTCCTGCACATGTGCACAGGAGTCACATCGCCGCGGCACAGATCAGGGCCATAAATGTTCACTGAGCTGCGCATGCCTGGCTCAGTGTACATGACAGGTAGGAGGATGCCTTTATGGCAGAAGAGACCAAATAGGGTCTCTTCTGTCATAAATACCCTGCCTGTCAGCACATTTTCGGTATAAGTGCCTTTATTTACATGCGAAGGTTGAGGTAGTAGAGAAATCAAAGGGTTAACAGTCAGAGATGGATTAGACTTTGCAGTCTGTTCCTTGGGTTTCTTCTGCTGAGGAAAATGGATGCGCTTGCCACCAGCAGCATTTTTGATATTATTATCAAGAGCCAGTCCAAAGAGATGTTGTCCCTCGGATCAAACACAGAAAGGTTTTGCAATGCAGCACTCTAGCTAAAGTCCCCTACGTATACAGCATGTACTGACATCACATGCAGAAAATTAGGCAAAAGGTTTCCAGGAAACCATCACAACTATAACAACAGCCGTCTGCTCCACTTGTTCGCTAAGCAAAGAATCAATTAGAGCAGCGGTTAGATCTTCTAAGGGACTGACCAATCAAACATAGTTTGGACATATAAAGAACAGCCAGAATCGAGTGAAGGGCAGAACTGCCCCAAAGAACAGAGCTCTAGCAGGGGACTTCCAATAGCTTAAGGTTTGGGTGTCTAAAAAGGGGCATTCTCCACCATTATAGTAAGTGTTTTAAGAAGGGAAAGGACCAGATCCACAGTGAGACTGGACAACTTTAGCACAAAACCCTTAAGAAAAGGATGCAAGGCTAATAAGCAATTGGTTGGAGTTTATAACTTATCAGGTTTCCAATCTCCATACAGTATCTCACAAAAGTAAGTACACCCCTCACATTTTTGTAAATATTTTATTCTATCTTTTCATGTGACAACACTGAAGAAATGACACTTTGCTACAATGTAAAGTAGTGACTGCACAGCTTGTATAACAGCGTAAATTTACTGTCCCCTCAAAATAACTCAACACACAGCCATTAATGTCTAAACTGCTGGCAACAAAAGTGAGTACACCCCTAAGTGAAAATGTCCAAATTAGGCCCAATTAGCCATTTTCCCTCCCTGGTGTCATGTGACTCAGTGTTACAAGGTCTCAGGTGTGAATGGGGAGCAGGTGTGTTAAATTTGGTGTTATCACTCTCTCTCATACTGGTCACTGGAAGTTCAACATGGCACCTCATGGCAAAGAGCTCTCTGAGGATCGGAAAAAAAAAGAATTGTTGCTCTACATAAAGATTGCCTAGGCTATAAGAAGATTGCCAAGACCCAGAAACTGAGCTGCAGCACGGTGGCCAAGACCATACAACAGTTTAACAGGACAGGTTCCACTCATAACAGGCCTCGCCATGGTTGACCAAAGTAGTTCAGTGCACGTGCTCAGCGTCATATCCAGAGGTTGTCTTTGGGAAATAGACATATGAGTGCTGCCAGCATTGCTGCAGAGGTTGAAGGGGTGGGGGGGGGGGTCAACCTTTCAGTGCTCAGACCATACGCCACACACTGCATCAAATTGGTCTGCATGGCTGTTGTTCCAGAAGGAAGCCTCTCCTAAAGATGATGCACAAGAAAGCCCACAGTTTGCTGAAAACAAGCAGACTAAGGACATGGATTACTGAATCCTGTGGTCTGATGAGACCAAGATAAACTTATTTGGTTCAGATGGTGTCAAGCGTGTGTGGCAGCAACTAGGTGAGGAGTACAAAGACAAGTGTGTCTTGCCTACAGTCAAGCATGGTGGTGGGAGTGTCATGGTCTGGGGCTGCATGAGTGCTGCCGGCACTGGGGAACCATTGCGGGAACCATGAATGCCAACATGTACTGTGACATACTGAAGCAGAGCATGATCCCCTCCCTTTGGAGCCTGGACCACAGGGCAGTATTCGAACAGGATAATGACCCCAAACACACCTCCAAGACGACCACTTCCTTGCTAAAGAAGCGGAGGGAAAGGTAATGGACTGGCCAAGCATGTCGCTGGACCTAAACCCTATTGAGCATCTGTGGAGCATCCTCAAATGGAAGGTGGAGGAGCCCAAGGTCTCTAACATCCACCAGCTCTGTGATGTCGTCATGAAGGAGTGGAAGAGGACTCCAGTGGCAACCTGTGAAGCTCTGGTGAGCTCCATGCCCAAGAAGGTTAAAGCAGTTCTGGAATATAATGGTAGCCACACAAAATATTGACACTTTGGGCCCAATTTGGACATTTTCACTTAGGGGTGTACTCACTTTTGTTGCCAGCAGTTTACACATTAACGGCTGTGTGTAGTTATTTTGAGGGGACAGCAAATTTAGTTAAACAAGCTGTACGCTTGCGACTTTACATTGTAGCAAAGTGTTGTTACATGAAAAGATATAAAATATTTACAAAAATGTGGTGCATATTTAAAATAGTTTGATAGGCAAGTGCAAAGCCATTGCAACCTTAGGGGGTTTTGAACAACCCATGGCTGGAAAGCGCTCCGATAGAGGGAACAGGCTGATCCAGACTGGTGTACACTATCATCAGGAGCTGAAACGCTCTTCTTTACCTTGGGAGTGAAAGCGGTACACTGAGATTCCTCAGGGGACCTCATTTAAGGACTTTAAAATCAGCCGCTGACTTGGAAGCTGCTAAGGCTGCAGGCAAATCAGATATAGCATCTGCAGGAGAGGGTGTATGAATCTGCTTACGGCCTCTGTAACCAGATTTAGCAAATAAGTGAGTGATATGTGCCATAAAGTCTTGCGTGACCATAGAAAAGACCTCGGCCAAAAGAGACAATGACCCAGTCAATCCCAACATAGCTACATAGGACTCAGCATATATTACAGACTAAGAGCAGAATAGAAGGTAACATGATTTCAGGCAGCACACATCAAGAGCATAGTAGGTGTGCTGCAAGCAGCCCTAGAATTGTTAGAAGTGAAATGGGGGCACCCAGTACAGCAGGGTTGTCCCCTCTGTTTCTAGAATCACACATGTTGCAACTGCAGGACAACAAGGCCTCAGGTACTGATGAAACCTGGACAGCTGTTAGCAGGTGAAAATCAGAAGGCTGAAGGTGCCCTAAGTCACTGAAGACTGGCAGCAGAAACAAACCAAAGAAACTTTAGGTTGCCTCTTGCAAGCAGGAACCGTAGCAGGGAAATATTTCCTCAATACTGAATGGCAGGAAAGAGCACAGAGCATACATGACAGTCCACCCAGCAGATGACATCAGTGCTTAGTCCTACATCTGTAACCATTTCTACAGCAAAACGAACAGGAAATAGAGGTGCCCAGCAACCTATATAAAATGTGGCAGCGCCCAGCGCTATTCGCGGAGCTTTCAACGAGAGGGCCTAGCACTGAATGCAAAACTTTGGACCTGGAAAGCACTTTGCAGCTCTTACCAGAACAGTCTGGAAAGCGCTTCACATGGAACTCAGTGCCCAAAGGTCACTTTTGGTTTATTCCTGTAATGTCCCGACCATTGCGGTCTAGACATGGTACTCTAAAAGCCGACATGAGGACAACCTCCAAAGATTTTCATCCTCTTAGTACACCAACAAAAAAAACTTGATTAGCTCACTGCTGTCAATGGGGCAGGGAAGAGTCAATAGCTCTGTGTAAGCTGTGAAAATTTGCAGCCTACCCAAAATCTTTATTTCCCCGGTGCCAACAGCTTAAAGAAATGGTGCCGATGTGTGGAAGGGTGAGTGTACCGCTGAGGAAGAGGGGGGGAGCTAAAGCCCAAATCTGAGGTCATACAGCAAGTACAGGGCATCACCACATCTCCCTGCAGTTTACATTTACATTACAGTTATGATGCAGATCACAGCACTGACATCATTAGTCTTGATCTTCATTAAACATAAAATTAAACAAAAAAGTAAAAAAATACTGTCTGGGGGGAGGGGTATTGGGCACTGACCAAATGAGAGTGTCTGGAGTGAGATGGGCTTTAAAATAACACTTACTCTCCACAGGCATAGGAAAAACTTTAAGGGTTTCTAAAGGCTGAACTTTTTTACCTTAATACATTCTCTGCATTAAGGAAAAAAATCTCCCATTACTTGTTATCACCCCCTCCATATACTTACCTGAGCCCAATCTCATTCCAGCACTGTGCCCATCTGCAGCAGTTCTCTGCTCGCAGAGGCACCACCGCCAGGAGTCATTGGCTCCTGTTGTGATCGATCAAATTCTGAGAGCAGGAGGAGTGGCTGATCTGCACTGTGTATGTCAATAAAAGCACACAGCTCAGCTCAGGAGCAAGCCCGCAAGTGAGCACCCCCCCCCCCAGCTTCCTATGGAGGGAAAAAACCCACAAAGCCCTACACCAGGAGGGTATTCGACTCAGCGCTACACTCACCCTGAATTGACCATAAAAAGCTATGTAGAACATCAAATTATCAATATAAATGCAGCAATCAATAGTATGAACCACTGAGCTGGCAGCCCAACGCCTAGACACACAACTACTACACACTAGGAGTGCTGCTGTAATCAGGGAGTGGGAACTCCACCTATAAATAGACAAAAGCAAGGGAGGGGAGAAAACCATGCAGACCTCCGCTGTAGTGAAATGATCAAAGGGCTTTGTTAAAAACAACACATATACTCACAAAATAAAATGTGAAAGAGCATATACAGTCCACGAGAGAGCCCACTCAACACATTTACAAGGATGGATGAGCATCCATTGTCACTGTGTGGCCAGCAGATAGGTGAAAAGCAAGGCTGGACGCCAGAAGTTTCTACTGCTCTTGCTCAGCTCGCTCAATCCCATGGACAGCTCTCAACGGACGATGGTCTTCTGTAAAATTGGGGTTGCAGGACGTGTCATTTTGATGATTCCTCTTTAGCTGAGTCCTCGCAACGCGTCCTATGACCCCACTTTTACAGGAGACCATCGTCTGCTGAGAGCTGTCCTTTGGGATTGAACGAGCCGAGCAAGAGCAGCAGAGACTTCTGGCATCCAGCCCAGCTTTTCACCTGTCTGCTGGCCACACAGTGATCTGGACACTGGATGCTCATCCATCCTTGTAAATGTGGAGTGGGCTCTCTCGTGGACTATATGCGCTCTTTCACATTTTATTTTGTGGGTATATATGTTGTTTTTAATTAAGCCCTTTGATCCTTTCACTACACCAGAGGTCTGTGTGGTTTTCCCCATTCCCTTGCTTTTGGCTTCCTATGGTGCCACACCGAGAAGAGGACAGGAGACCAGAGAAGCGGAAATGCGGTGCTGCTTTGTGAAATACCATTGTAAGAGCAGGCAAGTAAAACAGGTTTATTATAAAAATAAAAGTTAAAGCGAAACTTCACCCTAAAAGAGGAAGTTCCACTTTTGACTCCTCCCCCCACCTTTCTTTTGAGGGGGGCGGGGACCTGGTTGTGACAAGTACCCACGCCCACTTCTGCTCCAATCACTTAGGCCCCCCTTTCCCCCCAGTTCAAGGAGTCACAGCCTGCTTCCCTTAGTAAACAGGCTGACGCTCTGAACCCAAAGACGGGAGAAAAACCAGCCCAGGTGAAGACATTGCTTGATCTCTAGACTGGTAAGTGTCTTTATTAAAAATCAGCAGCTACAGTATTTATAGCTGCTGACTTAATTATTTTGGCAGGATTGAAGATCCTCTTTAACCTCCCTGGCGGTATGATTATTTCAGATTTTTGGTGCTGAAAGCGGTACATTATTTTGCATGGAAATATGGCGTTTTATATTGTAGGCCTGTTATTCTTAGGAATAACTCACATAAATCTGTCCAAACAAGAGTCTAGTAGACAACCCGGGTATGATAAAGTTTTAAACATGAAATCATAAATTATAATAAATAACTAAAAATAATCAAAATTAATAACGTAATAGTAATAAAATGTATTCAATAATGTAATAAAATCAAAAACACTGAAATTTGCTCAGTTGCATAATTGTCGCTGTGGTCACTTTCAGTGTCTGATGATAAATTTCCCAAAAAATCAGTATCACTCAATTCTGCAAATGATTCTTATTTACCTTCTCTGTTTTCTAGCTAATCAAAAAACACTTGACGTAAAGGGACACTTTTTGGTTGCCATGGACATTCTCATGTTTCCAGGCAGAAAGAATGACATATACAATATAAAAGTTCATGCAGGGCACTGGGCAAACCACTAGGGACAAAGGGGATGTGAAATGATTTCATACAGTAATGTAATCTATAAGATTACAGTGTACTGTATGTGCTGTGTTTCACTTTTTGAATTTGCCGCCGGTCTTCGCCCTCTGTGCGACGCTCGCAGGGAACGGAGCCCGGCACACACAGAGGCATCGGTTGGAGGACACAGCCCGCAGACTCAGCGGGGGGACATCGCTGGATCCAGGGGACAAGGCGAGTAGCGCTGCCTTGAATCCAGCGATGCAATCCCAAGTGTGGCTCGGGGTTACCGCTAATGGTACTGAAATTCCACCACGAGCCACACTCGGGAATACCGCCAGGGAAGTTAAGCTTTACAAATGCTTTATATAGTAGTATTGAACCCAAAAACAAAAATAGTGTGGGAAATGAACTACTTGGTCCCCTGCATATTTCATAAGTTTGCCTGCATACAAAGAAATGAAGGGTCTATAAATTTTTATCATAGGATTATTTTAAATGATAGATATAGAATATCAACCAAAAATCCAGAAAAAAAAACACATGATACAAATGTTATAAATTGAGTTGCAGTTCAGTGAGTGAAATGAGTATTTGATCTCCTACCAACCAACAAGAATTCTGGCTACAGTACACCGATTAGTTCAGTCAGTTTAAGGTGGTGCTCCTAACGTCAACTCGTTAGGTGTGTATATATATATATATATATATATTTAAAAAAAGGGACACCTGTTCACATAATCTTTTTCTTCCATTCGAATCCACCATCATGGGCAAGACCAAGGAGCTGTCAAAGGATGTCAGGGACAAGATTGTAGACCTGCACAAGGCTGGAATGGGCTACAAAAGACCATCAGCACGAAGCTTGGTGAGAAGGAGACAACTGTTCATGACTTCTTCCATTTGCGGATAATCACTCCATCAATCACCCTCAGTCTGGAGTTCCATGCAAAATCTCACCTCATGGAGTAAGGATGATCATGAAAAAAGTGAGGTATCAGTCCAGAACTACACAGGAGGGGCTCAAAGCAGTTGGGACCACAGTCATCAAACAAAGCATTGGTAACACAATACACCGCCCGCCATGGATTGAAATTCTGCAGCACCCGCAAGGTCTCCCTCCTCAAGAAGGCACATGTACAGGCCAGTTTGCAGCTTGCCAATGAACATCTAAAATGATTCAGAGAAGTAGTGGGAGAAAGTTCTGTGGTCAGAGGAGACCAAAATTGAGCTCTTTGGCATTAACTTGACTCACCGTGTCTGGAAGAAAAATGCTATGAGCCCAAGAACAACATCCCTCAAGCATGGAGGTAGAAATATTATGCTTTGGGGTGGTTTCTTTGCCATAAGTACAGACTGACTTTGCCTCATTGAGGGGCCAATGGACGGGGCCATGTATTGTAAAATCTTGGATGAGAACCTTCTTCCCTCAGCCAGATCACTGAAGATGGATCTTCCAGCATGACAGTGACCCAAAACATACCGTCAAGGCAAAAAAGGAGTGGCTCAAGAAGAAGCACATTAAGGTCATGGAGTGGCCTAGCCAGACTCCAGACCTTTACCCTATCGAAAATTTATGGAGGGAGCAGAAACAAAGTTGCCAAGCGACATTCAAGAAACCCCAAGGATTTAGAGAAGATCTGTAGAGTGGACCAAAATCCCTCCCAAGATGTATGCAAACCTGGTAACCAATTACAAGAAACATCTTACCTCTGTGCTTGCCAACAAGGGTTTCTTCACCAAGTACAAAGTCATGTTTTGCTTGGGGATCAAATACTAAAGAACTCAAAAAACAAATTTACTCACTCAACTGCAACTCAATTTATAACATTTGTAGCATGTGTTTTTTATAGATTTTTGGTTGATATTTAACCACTTGCCAACCGCGTAACGACTATGAGCGGCGACAGGGTGGCTCTGTGCCACTAAACGCCGCTTATAGCCGTCACTCGCATGCACAGCGGCTAGGGGGTAAGTGCGCGCCGTCGGCGGAGCACGCTCGTGCCCGCACAGACTTGATGTCCGCCAGCGACAGAGCCAGAATGAGGACCTGCCTCTGTAAAGACAGCGGTTCTCCCAGTTCTGACAGGGGGCATATGTCAGATCTACGGATCCCTGTACTCCCCTGCCCCCATACAGTTAAAAACACACACAGGAAACAGTCACCCTGCAGGTTAACCCCTTCCCTGCCAATGACATTTAGACAGCAATGAGTGGATATTTAAATTTCTGATCTCTGTACAAAATGTCATTGGTCCCAAAAAGTGTCAAAAATGTCCAACATGTCCGCCCCAATATCACAGTCCCGATAAAAATTACTATTAGAAAAAAAAAAATGTAAATGCCAGAAATTAAGTCTCATGGTTTATAAACGCAACAACTTTTGCGCAAACCAATCAAACGCCGACTGCGATTTTTTCACCAAAAATGAGGAAGAATATAAAATTGGACAAAACCAATGAATAAATTTGCTTTTTTTATATATTTTTTTGGATATGTATTTTAGTATAAAATAATCAGCTCTATTTGTGGGAAGAAAAGGACAAAATGTTGTTTGAGTAAAATGTTGCATGACCGCACAATTGTCAGTTAAAGCAACGCAGTGCCGAATTGCAAAAAGTGTTCTGGTCCTAAGGTGGGAAATCCTTCTGGTCCTTAAGTGGTTAAAATACACCTATGATACAAAGAAATGAAGGGTCTATCATTTTTAAGTGGGCAAACTTACAAAATCTGCAGGAGATCAAATAATGATTTTCCCCACTGTATATTAACCTCTTCCCATCAGCTGCACGGGCTTTAATGCCAAGAGGCCGCATATATGCAGCCCTATGTAAACACAACTGTGCTGAGAGCACACATCCCACAGCAGACGGGGACCAAAAAGCTCCCAATGCATATTTGCGATTGGGAGCTTTCCAATCATGTGACCGCTGTGACTCAAATGCCGCCTCCCGGCATCTAGTTCTTAAAGGGCCGGGAAGCAGCAGTGGGAAGGGGATAAATCGCAGCTTACAAAAATGAATGTGCTGGCTACATTAGTTTTCTTTTTGCAGTCTTTGTTCCACCTGGGGATCCTGCCAGTAAGTCTGTTATTTTTCAACTTACTTAACCAGACCAAGCTGTCCAGATAAAGTGGCAATTACAGGGTTAAGAAAAACATTTATTGTATCCTGACAGCAGACTCTCCACTGTCAAAATACACTAATCAGTAATGCAGCCACTGAGCAAATGAAAATTTTCCAACATCCAAAATTTCGATCCACCTATGGCCAACCTAAACCTGCTAGTTAACTCTACCCTCCCTCCAGACAAATAAGGCTGCTGTTCAAAGCACCATCAAGTGAAAAGAGAAAATGAATGCAGTCACCACATCTTAAAATGTTACTAAACCCAGGACCCTGCATTCACTATATCTGGTCTCCCACAGTACACAGAACATGAAACTGCAATTATCTTAGTAAATATAAACTGCTAAATAAGCGGTATATGGCAGTCTTGTGACTTCTATCAGTGTCTGGTTAAAGCTTGTAGGACGAGTTTTCATTTTACTCCGACTGTCCTATGAGGCTGCAGGACCTCTGACCCTGTCTGGACAGTGCCGATTGGCCCTGTGCCATTGACATGCACCCTGCCAAAAAAAAAAAAAAAAAAAACCTCTACCAATACATATCAAACTGAGCATGTGCAGAGTGCCCCCAAGGTTCTGTTCTATCAGCAGATGGATTGGGGACTGTGAATGAAGGGGAGGATCAGAGAAGACAGGATCAAACAGCCTTTTCACACAGTGCAGATGATTAACCCCATAGGTTACACAGTGAGTATAACAATCATGCTTTACTGCATAAACAGATTGATTTTACTGTTGTGGGTTTATTAAAGACTTTAACCACTAAAATACCGGGCACTTCCTGGTTACTGCCGGGATTGGTCATAGCTACGTCATAGGCTCTTTACCACGATCAAAGATGCGGTGTGTCAAAGTGACACACCGCACCACCGATCACCGCGCCCCCGGGGGGGCACACACGAGCG
>BLSH010266423.1:121672-140128 GCA_018402905.1 Glandirana rugosa
TTCCTCATATTATTTCTGGTAAAAAAAAAAAAAAAAAACCCAATCTGCGTATACCGATTGGTTTGCGCAAAAGTTGCCACGTTTACAAACAATGGAAATTCATAATATGGCCTTTTTTTAATTTAATTTACTAGTAATGGCAGCGATCCGCGATTTTTAGCAGGACTGCAATATTGCGGCGGACATGTCGGACACTTTTTTTGGGACCACTGACATTTATAAAGCGATCGGTGTTACGAAAATGCACTGATTACTGTGTAAATGTCACTGGATAGGAAGGGGTTAACACCAGGGTGCGATCAAAGGGTTAAGTGTGTTCTCTGGGATGTGTTACTAACTGTATGGGGGCTGGGCTGACTGGGGGAGGAGATAGTGATCGCTGCTCCCATATACAGGGAACAGAAGATCACAAGAGCAATCGCGGGTGGCCGGTGGACATAGAGTCCTCCCCCCCGGTGATTGGCTTCCCTGCTACACAGTGAGCGCGCCCACAGCACTCGCTCGTGCGACTGCCATCAGGTGACAGCAGTTCGCGATATCGAGGCAGACTGTTCGTCAATAGATGGTGGGCGGTTGTTAGGCGTTTAATAAAGGACTTGTCAAAAGCGTCTTGTTTTTATTTACACTACAATGCCTTTTTCTGGAGTTTATGGGTATGGGTACCCCATACTCATTCACATTTGGGGGGTGTAGGGGCCTCCAGATTCCGATATGCCCCCTGCCTGCAGACCCCTACAACCACTGCCCAGGGTTGTGGGGAAGAGGCCCTTGTCCCTATCAACATGGAGACAAGGTGCCGGGGGGGGAGGCGGGAAGGAACGACAGAGCCCATCCTGCCCAAAAACTCCCACAATCCCCCCCCCCCATGATGAAGGCGTATGGCCTGATATGATCGAGAAGGGGGGGGGGGCGATGTTAGCTCACTCACCACCCCTATCCTGACCTGCATGCTCAGATAAGGGTCTGGTGATGTCTTAGAGGGTACACACTCCGGATTTTTTTTTTTTTTTTTATAGCTGCAGTTTTGTCCTCAGAACGTACCCATTAAAACCAGTGACAATCTTGAGTATTCTTTCCTTCATTTCATCAAAGGGTATATATTCCACATTTGGATTGGGAGGACCTCTGGGCTCTGGAGCAGATGACCGGAAATCATCCATAACCTTTTCTAGCTTAAACATGAAGTAATCCTTAAACTGGAGCCATTGGATGCTGTAAGAAAAAAATTGAGGGAAAGGGTTAATTAAAAACAAACCTTTAAATAAAGTCACACATTAAATAGTAAAATACATCACATGATATGCCAAATGCCTGTGTCCTAGGGTACACAAAGTTCTACGCCAACCCAAGTTTCAGAAGCCCTCTTTCCACAATAAAAAGTAAAAAAAAAACAAAACCAAAAAACAGCGGGGGGGTCACCATAGGGGCAAACGAGAAAAAAAGGTCAACCCCCTGTTTTGTGCAAAGGGTTAAAGGATAAGTTCACCTTTTGTCCCCCAGGGTAAAAAAAAAAAAAAAAAGGGGGGGGGGGGGTTTTTTTTTTATTAATAACTTACCGTAAAATCCTTTTCTCTGAGTTCACTGACAGACGCAGCCCTTCATTGACAAGTGGGTTTATGCACATCCTACTAGGAGTAGACTAGGCAATAGAAAAAAAGCAAGCTGACCACTCCAGCATATAACCCCTCTGCTCTGCATAGCATACCAGTTCGTAACAAGCCGTACAAACGCAACACAGAGGGGTGGGTGCTGCGTCTGTCAGTGAACTCAGAGAAAAAAGATTTTACGGTAAGTTCTTAATAAAAATCCCTTTTTCTCTTACGTTCACTGACAGACGCAGCCCTTCATTGACAAAGGGGATGTCCCAAAGTAGTGTCATTCAAGAGGGGTGGGTAAACAACAACTGTACCCAACAGAATCCTCTCCGGAGGCGCCAGCCGCGCCTACACCGCCGCCTGTAAAACTTTACGGCCAAAAGCAGCATCCGCAGATGCTGACACATCAACTTTGTAAAACTTAGCAAACGTGGGCACCGAGGCCCAGGTAGCCGCCTTGCACACCTGGGACACTGAAGCTTGGTGTCTGAAAGCCCAGGAAGTACTAACTGCCCTGGTGGAATGAGCCGTGACTGGAAAAGGAGGGAATTTTCCCCCGAACAGTATACGCATGGGTCACGGTCTGTCTGATCCAATGGGAGACAGTAGCCGACGAGGCCGCCAACCCTTTGCGCGATCCTTCTGTCAGCACAAACAACGCATCAGACTTCCGAAAAGAAGCTGTAGCCACCAAATACACCCGCAAAGCCCTCACGACATCCAAAGAATGTAACTCAAATTCCTTGGGCTGTGACGGGTGTGGACATAATAAAGGGAGAATATACTCATTAATGAGAAAAGAGGAGACCACCTTCGGTAGAAACGAAGGGGAAAGTCGCAAGACCGTCTTGTCCTTATGAAGGACCAAGTAAGGAGACTTACAGGACAACGCTGCCAACTCAGACACCCGCCTAGCGGATGTAATGGCCACCAAGAAAGCCACTATTTGCGACAGCAATTGTAAGGGAATATCCCTGATTTTCTGGCGGTTTTTGCAGTACAGAAAGTACCAAGTTCAAATCCCACGGTGCCAAAGGCGACCGTATCTGAGGAGCCACATGGCGTACACCCTGTACAAATGTATGTATCAACGAATGTGACGCCAAAGGCCTTTGAAAGAGAAATCGCCAGAGCCGAAATTTGACCCGAGAGTACTCAATGCCAACTTGTTATCCAAGCCCTGCTGCAAAAAAGCCAGCACCCGGGACAAAACGTAAGAGCGGGGGTTCCAACCCCCCGCCTCACACCAGGCAATATAGGCCTTCCAGGTGAGATGATAAATCTTGCGCGAAGTACACTTGTGCGCCGCCTTAAGCATGGTAGGGATCACGGAATCAGAGACACCCCTATCCCTCAACACCTGGGACTCAATAGCCAAGCCGTCAAAGCCAGCGAGGGTAAAGCAGGGTGCAGGATGGGTCCCTGCGACAGCAGATCTTCGCGCAGCGGCAGACGCCAGGGAACATGTCACCATCCGCACCACGTCGGCGTACCAAGGGCGCCGAGGCCAATCCGGAGCTACCAGGATTGTCGGGATCCCCTCCGCTTCTATCCTGCGCAGTAGTCGCGGTAGAAGCTTGATGGGATGGAAGGCGTACAGGAGCCGATACCGACCCCAAGGCGCTACCAACGCGTCCGTGGCGGCCGCCCCGAGTCCCTTGTTCTGCACACGAAGGTCTGCACCTTGTGATTGAACCTGGACGCCAAGAGGTCCACGTCTGGCGTGCCCCACTTGTGGCAAATTTGGCGGAACACCTCTGGATGTAGGGACCAGTCCCCCTGATCCAGCGTCTGGCGACTGAGAAAATCCGCCTGCCAATTTTCTACGCCTGGAATGTAAATGGCGGGGATTGCCGGCACATGAAGTTCTGCTCACCTCAGAATGTGGGCCGCTTCCGCAGCCAAGCTCCTCGTTCTCCCGATAGTTCACGTACACCACCGCCGTGGCGTTGCCCGACTGAACCCGAACCAGGAGGCCGGGCAGCCTTACCGTCCAGTGGGAGAGGCAGAGCCTGATCGCCCTCAACTCCAGCGCTTCCATTGACTCCTCCTGGGAAGAACCCGCAGGTTCAGCCGCCATTGCCACCGGGACACTGACAAATGGCCCTGACAGCCCCACAATGGAGCCAGAACCACTGCCCCACAGAGCAACCGGGAGACACCCAGGAGGACTGCACCCACCGCTACCAGCACCCCAGGGAGAGACCAGCTATACTTGCTGTGTATGATTGCCCTTCAAGCGCTGCGTCCCAGTAGGAGCACTTTGACCGCCAGTCAGGAGCCTGCACGGCCCTGTGCCTTCCACGCTGCCCCAGATGGAGAGAGGAAGAAGCGGCGTCAGCCACACGTTTTCATCCACAGGCACATCAAACATGGCCGCCGAGCGGCCTCAAGAGGCCAAAGCTTGTTACACAGGCCGCGACTATGGCAAAATGGCCGCCAGTCCACCACTAGAGGCCAAAATAGCCCACAAAATGGCCACGGCTACGGCAAAATGGCGGCAATCCGCCGCAAAATGGAGGGGGTGACACCGCTCAAAACAGACAAGAGGACCTGTAGCCCTAGAACCCTCCACCGGCCGGCCTAGTCCGCCAAAATACCCAGCCCCCCCTCCACACCCCTAGGGGGGGTCATTTACCAATCCGACGGGCATAGCGGGTAGCCACCCGGTTGCAGACCTTCCTCCCATCTGGTGGGGAGGGATGCTACAGACCAAGCGCCCCTGGACGCAAGCACAGCCCGGTCACTGGACGCAAGTGGGGGTCACCCACTGGCCTCCCGCACGGAACGGGTACGATGCGGCGGACCCCACCAAGGCTAAGGGTAGCTCGCATCGGTCGGCTGTGCTGGGGGAATTTCAGGATTCAAGACATCCTCTATGCCCCAGCCGGCTAATTGATAGCAGTCTTCATCAGATAGCTTGAAAAGCCCAAAGAAGAAAAAAATCTGGGGAACCGCAGGTCCCAGCAGGGAACCAGGTCTAACTCCTTGCACTAGGCATAATAAAAAAAAACTGATATGCTATGCAGAGCAGGGGGGTTATATGCTGGAGTGAGGATGGCCCCCTGGGAGGGGTCAGCTTGATTTTTTTCTATTGCCTAGTCTACTCCTAGTAGGATGTGCATAAACCCACTTGTCAATGAAGGGCTGCATCTGTCAGTCAGTAAACGTAAGAGAAATTTTTTTTTTAATATATATACAGGGGAGCTTGTAAAGCATTGTACCTGTGATTGATCAGCAGGACACGGGAGCAATGCCAGGATCCTACAGACTCAGTACACGGTCTGCCCGCACATCTGATGCTTAGCTTCAATCCTGGTTTATTAGCTCTTCACTATTCAGCCCTGCCTGGTGCCGCACAGCCTTTGCACAATAAAGTCCCAACAGGATCCAGCACCCACTGCAAATAACAGGCAGGGCCCATAACAAAGATCTCTGAAGGGAGGTATTTAGACATTTGTTGAACCTTTAAAAAGGACAACTTCACTAAAATGTAGTTCTTTAGCCATTTCAATACTGGACACTTTACCCCCTTCCTGCCCAGGTCATTTTTAAGCTTTCAGCGCTGTCACACTTTGACTGACAGACAATTGTGATGTCATGCCACACTATACTCAAACTAAATTTTTATCATTTTCTCCCCACAAATCAAGCTTTCTTTTGGTGGTATTTGATCACCTCTGTGTTGCTAAACTAAAAAAAAGACCAAGATTTTAAAAAAATAATAATTTTGTTATAAAGTTTTGTTTTCTCCTTCACTAATGGGCAGTGATGAGGCTACACTAAGGGGCACTGATGAGGCACTAATATGTAGAATTGATGGGCACTGATAGACACCGATAAGCAGCACTGATGGGCACCAATAGATGGCACTGATGAGGAGGTACAGTCATTACTTATGGGCACTGACAGGCATTATAGATTGGCACTGATTGTCATTTTGGTGGGCACCTCTGATGGGGGATGCGCTGATAATCAATGCACCGATTATCAGCGCACACCCCACCTCTAACAGGAGAGCTGCCAATCGGCTTTCCCGGTCAGCGCGAACCGAGGAAAATCGATTGCCGGAACTTCCTGATTACCGCTGTAAGCTCTGATTGGTCACAGCCGATCATGTGATAAAGAGCCTACGTTCTAGGCTCTTTAACACGATCTGCGATGCGGTGTGTCAGAGTGACACACCACACATCGTCGCTGTGTGTGCCCCTCGGGGGCGCGCACTAGTGGCTTATCCTGCTTGACGTCATAGGACGCCCAGTAAGGATAACGGAGCCACACTGCAGACGTCAGTCCGCAATGGGGCAGACGGGAAGTGATTTAACTAATCCCATTAGGATTTCATTGACCAAACTAAGCACAGTATGGAACTGCAGCAGGCAGGTCAGTCTTTAATTCACACCTAGTGCTCGATTCCAGGCTCACACTAAAAAAACAGAGGGCTGTGACTCTTGGCCCGAATCTTCAGTAAGTGCGGGTCCCAACTACATTTGTGGTTTTTCAAATGCAGGTTTTTTTGGGGGAAAAATACACTTTTTGGAAATGTAATGATAAAAACTCAATACATAACCCAACTTGTTTGTAAAATATAAAATATATGAGGTTAAAAGGAGAGTAAATCGATACTAAACATGCCATGCTTTAATATTGCCCACGTCCGCGCAATGCCAATGACGTCAATTTTACTATCCATAGGCGAAGCTTTAAAAGCATTTACAGGTTACCATTTTAGAAGTACAGGAGGTCGTCTAGTGCTAGAATTACTGCCCATGACTCGAGGTTTGTGGCGATCTCACATTTATGGGATGAACGCTGTTTGCGTGCGTGCAGAACAGACGTGCGCAGTTGCCTTAGCAAGCGAGAGCATGGGGTACTTTATTTTTTACGATTTTTACACGGTTGCTTTACATTTTTTATGGTCACTTTTATAGCTGTCAGTAAGTAATTAATCACTTCAGACCCGGATGGTTTTAACCCCTTAATGACCAGGCCATTTTTTGTGATATGGCACTGTTACTTTAACTGACAATTGTGTGGGCATGCGCCCTTTTTCCCCACAAATAGAGCTTTCTTTAGGTGGTTTGAACACCTCTGCGTTTTTTATTTTTTGCGCTATAAAAACAAAAAAAGATGTTAAAAAAAAAAAAAAAAAGAAATTTCTTCATAAGTTTAGGCCAATATGTATTTTGTATCTTACATTTTTTTTTTTTTTTTATACCAAAAATAAAAGTCCCAATAAGCGTATATTGATTTCTATGCGCAAAGGTTATAGCGTCTACAAACTGCAGCTGTAGGCATCATCCCGGTATAACCACCCGAAGTCCAATGATGTACGGGTGTACTGCTGGTCTGGAAGTGGTTAAATCAGACCTCAAAACCCAACTATACTTCTCATTTAAAATCAGCTAAACACACTCCAGGAGCATTTAAAAAGCGATACTGAAGTCGCTTTTTTTTTTCTTAGTTAAAAATGACAAACATGTTATACTTACCTGCTCTGTGTAGTGGTTTTGCGCAGAGCAGCCCAGGTGCCTCTTCGGCTCTCCTGGCCCCTCCCTCAGGCAAGTATTAGAGGGGCTGCTGCACACAGGCGGCTTTTTATCTTCATGCACAGAATGCATGAAGATAAAAAAAACCTACTACCTTTACAATCACTTTAAACAAAAGCTGTTCAACATCTTACAAATTTTGTTTCTTTCTATAGCAGCTGCAGCCCATGTAGTAAAGCCTGTCCCCTGCCAGCAACTGCTGAGTGGGACCTGTGCATTTTGTGGAAAAGCAGTTATCCCTTTGCAGAAATCCATCGCACCCTCTGTTGAGTCACAGTCAGAGCATTAGCTTTGCTGTTTGCAGAGCTGGAGGTCAGACTCCGAGGACCTGCTGGATCTCTGCACACAGACCACTACTTCCACACAGAGCAGGATATCCAATCTGCAGCTGCTGACAGGGTGCAGGCTTCTCTACTACTTAGAATGAAAAAGAAGACATTGAACACCTTCTGCTTAGGCTGCAATCACACATGATCGCGGGACACATTTGTGATGCCATTACTTCTAATGGTGCTGCGATTGTCACACAACTGGGGTGGCATTAGAAGTAATGGCATCACAAATGCTACAGAATAGTGGCAAATTCTGCCCACGATCATGCAGCCTTAGCAGCATTTAGAATGTTTTAGCAGAATTAAAGGTTCAGTTGGGTTATTCTACATTCTGGTGGAAGGATACAATTTGCATGTCTGACCACCCTCCTAAGTCAATGGTCGGCCTTCTTTAGATGTTAAGTGTGTATAAAAAGCAGTGTTGTCAGTGAACTTGTATGCATCAATATTTACTTTGGGTAGTCAGGCTCTGCTAAAAAGGAAACTTCAGGACATTTGTTGGTGAAGTGCTGCAGACGATACTCTGCAAAACTTCTGCAGCACCCAGCTAGCTGAACTCTGGCACTCATGACAGCAGACATTACGATGAGGCAATTCTTGGACAAGATCCAGGGCAGTACATTTTCCAAAACATTTCACTATGCAACAACATCCACAGCTCAGTCAACAGCAAGAATTCCAAGCTGTGATGTGAGCCAATAGCCACTATACCAAATACAGTAACAGCTGCACATTTATGCAACATTTCAATTCATTTTCTATGAATCCCTCTCACTTTGTTCTTAGGTGTGTGTGAAGTTTTAGTGCCCATGCACACTGGGCGTTTAGCCCCAAAGCATGAGGCCCTGGTATTTAGGTACAGGCAGAAGGCGCAGGTGCACTGTCCAGCCCCACTCTATGAAAGGCTGAAAGCTGCTGCTCCTAGACAGTCTACCAAGAGGTACCACACTGCTATCCCAGGCAGGCTGCAGAAACGTGCATGGTAATGTGCAAAGGGAATTGAGGACACTGATGCAAGAAGAGGACTATGATGGGGGCGGGTGCTGTGATGCAAAAGATCTCGGAGTCATTGGACAAATATGCGATTTGGACCTCTGCTCCAAAGAAAGAAAAAAAAAAAAAAAAAAAAAAAAAAAAAAAAAGTTTGCTGACCGGACCACCGTGAATTTTAATACAATACCCCTGCTGTAATGCAAAACCAGGAAGCAAAAGAATGATCATCCAAACTCTACAGCCTAGCAGTTAACAGCAAAACCACATGACCAGTAGTACAGAATTGCAAAACCTTTGGCAGGTAAAGCAGTAAATATATGTATTTCAACTGTCTTAAGCCATTTGCTTGGAGTGCCACTTAAAGCCAGTCTACTGCTTGAGATCATTAAGCGAGACCAACAATGTGCAGACGGTTTCATAACGCATATAACAGCTTGTTAAGGTAAGGGAGCATTTAGTTTTAATGATCCGTGGACCGCTCTGTCTTCACGGGTATGTTTGTAAACTGCTCTAGTAGAACTGGCTTGCATCAGCTGTTCAAGAACAAACTTACTTTATGTCCAAGATGCGCTACAAGTTGATGAGCCAGTTTTAGAACTTTTTAATGCTCCCAAACCTACAACAAAAAATTTTATAGGTAACCTAAAAAAAAAAAAAAAAAAAAAAAAAAAAAAAAAAAAATGCTCCATCAAGAGTCACACAGTCTTCCCTGCTCTGTCCACATCTGAGGGAGCAAAGAAAATAAGGCAGTGATTTGTGAAGACATGGGCAGATCTACAGCCAACCTGGGGTGAACTGAAAGCCATATACTACAACCTGCAGTTTTAAGATTATATTTAGTGATAGCTTCCTTTAAACAGTAGCATTGTCTAATGGCAGTACAGTATATGCATACTACCTACCAAGGTGGATAAAAATCAATTTAAAAAATATATATATATTTTTTTGTTTTCATCTAAAATCAGATTTTTGAATTCTCAAATTAATTTTAATAAGATGCTTTTGGAGTAAAAAAATATCTAAAGATAGTTTTCTATTTATGATACATTAATAATTTCGTTTATTTAGCATGAAATTGAGCTTAGTTATGTAGCATGAGGCGGTATATTCTGCAATATTTACATTTTTGGTAAACTCATTCAATGAATCCAAGCTCTGCAAGCTGAGACAACATGCACTGCATTGATACATTCACACGTCACAGTAACCATGAGATAAAACAAAGTTCAGGAATATTCCTCTATCCCATTGTTTTGCAAATCCACGTACACTACAAACTGTATGATTGAATCGGTTCGGATATCGCTGTTTTACTAACCTGACAGCTTATTCTATATAGGAAACCTTCCTTTTGTTTGCAAACATTAAGGGCCCATTCACACCTCAGCATTTTGTAGCTTGAATATGTCTGAAGCTACAAAACGCTGGAGGGGGATAAAAAAATAAAAAATCAATGATTCACATCTCCACTCAAAAATGCCTGAAGCCGAACACCCCAAGCTCAAACTAGTCCCGGAGGTATTTTTGTTGAGCAAAATCGAGCATATTCAGGCGTTTTTAGCCCATAGACATGAATGGAAACGTGTGATTTCGGCGTTTTTCCACGATTTTCGGCTGAAATAAAAGCTAAAAAAGCTGAACTTCCTAGCAACAAATGATGCAATAGATAAAGTATTCCCTATTGGCTAATACAAAAATGCCAAATGCCCGAAAACACAGTATACAAATTCGCAAAAACGATCGAAAGTCACGCGTCAAAACGTACTACACAATGCCGGAAAAAGCTTAAGAAAATATGTCGCTGAAATGTAAATACAGCCTAAAAGGATAAGTAAATGCTTATCTTTTATTTTTAATAACAAACATGTTATGTGGCCCCGATCCTCCTTCTGGGATCCCTCAGCGGCGCTCCTGGCTCCTTTTAGCATGGAGTGCCCCGTGGGAGAAACACTCTCCCTCAGGGCACCCATGTGGGCACACTCCCGTGTCCTGCTGCTGCGTCCATTGACTGACAGCAGGAAGCGGCTCCCGCGTCATTGGATTTGATTGACAGCAGCAGGAGCCAATTGCTGCACTGCTATCAATCTATCCAATCAGGACCAGAGACACCAGCTGGAGTGGGTGTGCTCGTCCCTAGCGCAGAAACAATTGGGCTCAGGTAAGTAAAAGGGGAGCTCTGGGGGGCTGGTGCACTGCAAGAGGTTTTTCACCTCAATGCATAGAATGCATTGAGGTGAAAAACCACAAGGGTTTACAACCCCTTTAAAGATTCTAACTATAGCCGTTCCATTAAAGTGAATGGGACGGTCGGTGAGTCATCAGAGGGTCAGAGGAGGAGCTGCTGCTGGACAGAGATGACAGTTGCTCTTTAAAAATTATGATTTTAATAGAGTTGATTTAAATTAAGCCTTTTTACTAATGGTTTAAATCGACTTGATTTAAATCAAATCCACCCTGCTACCTACCCTATCCCAATGCAAGTCCAGAGGCCTGAACCGCTTATGAACTGCAACAGGCATTGCATGGGGTATGTCAATAGTTATGCAAACAGTAACTTATAAATCACTATTTATTTCATATAGAGGTTTTAGGTTGGCGACATTGCAAATGAAACCACAACCAAAAAGTTAGGAACTGACAAGCAGGTTTAGTCTAAATACTTGAGTGATATGTAGGTGTAAACATTAAAAGTGCAATATCAACTTTTCTAAAAAAAACTGTGCACATTCCTTACAGTATTTAGAGAATCAGGACTAGGCTGGATGATATATTTTATTCCTATCATCTGCCCACTGAATACAAAATAGATTCTCTACCTATGACAGAGCTGCTGTGAATTTCCAGAACAGGGGCAAGGCATATATCTGTCACTGCACTATGCCAACATACACTGTGTGCACAGTGATTAGACTAGTTGTATTGTTGCGGATTAATATCATTATTGAACAACTACAGTGCTCTGTCAATCCAATGTCAATCCAATGTTAATAAACCTCAAACCTGAATATTTACGTAAAAGTGAGGTTTTGGCTTTCTTAGGAGAATATCTATGTGTGCACAATTATTGGGCAACTATTCTGCAGAATTATTAGGCAACTAAATAAAAAAAAAAAAAAAAAAAAAAAACATTTCCCATCTCACTTGTTTATTTTTATCTGTTAAAGTGAAAATAATAAACTCAAACTTTACAAATAGACATTTGACAAAAAGAAGAAAAAAAAAGGCTCCTTTAACCACTTCCCTACCGCCGTATACAGAATGACGGTTGGGAAGTGGTTCAGTTATCCTGACTGGGCGTCATGACGTCCAGCAAGATAACATACTGTGGGGGCGCGCATCGCGGCGATTGGTGGTGTGGTGGGTCAGTCTAAGCCACCGCATTACCAATCTCAGTACAGAGCTTCCATTGGAAGCCCTTTACCATGTGAGCAACCATGACCAATAACGGCTGGTTGCAGTGTAAACAGGAAAAGCAGATCGGCTTCTCTCCTGATGGGGGGGGGGGGTCCGTTTTGAGTATTTCAGCACAGCCCCCCCCTAGGATCGCCACCCAGGACCACCAGGGAGCCGATCCTAGACCACCAAGGAGCCGATCCCAGACCACCAGGTAAGGGGCACAGTGCACAACATGGACAGCACTCAGTGCCAACTTCAGATGCCACCCTAGACCACCAGGGAATGGGCCCCTTTTAGTGTATCTGTCGCCCACCAGTGTCCCCCATCAGTGCCGCCTACGAGTGCCGCATATATGTGCCTTATAAGTGCCACCTCATCAGTGCCAATAAGTACTGCCTCATCAGTGCCAATCAGTACTGCCTCATCAGTGCCCGTCAGGGCAACAGCCCTGAAAGCTGAAAATTAGTCTGGTAGAGAAGTGTTCAAAGTGCCTGGTATTGAAGTGGTTAAGAGCTATGGGCAGAAGTTAAGTTTGACGTCGCTTCCGCCCTGCAACGGCTGGATCGGATCGTCTCCATTGCTACCAGTGGGTCAGTTTAGCAGCGGAGATGACCGAAGCGGGACGGGAGAGGGGGGTGGGCCGGCTTCCTCCCCCGATAAAAGCGATCTTGTGGCGAAGAGACCACTTTTATCGGAAACTGAAACGGCCACTGAAAAAAACAATACCGGGGTTATGCTACCATAACAACAGTATTCCACTTCAAAAGGACGACCGTATGACGGCGGCCGGTCCGCAAGTGGTTAAGAAGGGCCCACGAGTTCTCAAAAAGGTTTAGATCAGCCGAGGTTATTCTTTCATATTTAAAGCCTTTACTGGTTAGCCATGCAGTGGAGTACTTTTATGCATGCGATGGAGCATTGTCCTGCATAAATATTAAGGTCTTTTTGAAAGATGCAGACTTTTTCCTGTACTACTGCTTGAAGAAAATGTCTTCTAAAAACTGGCAGTAGGTTTGGGAGGTAATTTTGAGTCCATTTTTCAACCCGAAGGTACAACTAGCTCACCTTTAATAATATCAGCCAATATCAGCACCCCACACCTCCACCTTGCTGGCGCTTGAGTTGAAGTGAAGCTCTGTGCCCTTTACTGATCCAACCACAGGCCCATCCATCTGGTCCACCAAGAGTCACTTAACTCATCAGTCCATACAACCTTTGAAAACTCCGTCTTCAGATATTTTTGGGCACAGTCTTTCATATCTTGTTCAGTGGTGGTCAGGTTTTAGCCTACCTCAACTCGGCCTGGTCTCTGAGCGCTGAACACCTTGTACTTCTGGGCACTCCAGATAGGTTGCAGTTCTGGAATATGACAGCACTGGAGGGTAATGGGTTCCTGGTAGCTTCACGTTTGAGT
This sequence comes from Glandirana rugosa, assembly GCA_018402905.1. Classification (NCBI taxonomy): domain Eukaryota; kingdom Metazoa; phylum Chordata; class Amphibia; order Anura; family Ranidae; genus Glandirana; species Glandirana rugosa. Next base: position 134,952 of record BLSH010266423.1, read on the forward strand.
CTTCTCAAATATTTGGCAGTTAAATTTGTGTCTTTTTCTCAACATGTTTTGTGCGATTGATGGTTCTTGGGGATCACGCCCCAATATCTTAGCAATTTCAAGAGCGCTGCATCTCTCTGAAAAGTCAAAAATTGTAAAAAGTCTTCCAGAGTACACAAACAGGCTTGGAACGCACGCGGCAGCTCAACAGCAGCGGTTCACCTTGCGGGCTATCTAGTTGCGTGCCGGTTACATCTAGTGCCAGGATTCAGGCATTTGAAAATGTGAGTGTATCAGATATTGTTTTTTTAATCCTTTTAAATAAATTACTACACTATGTTAGTTCTTTCACATTGTCCCTGGTGGAGTCATTTCATTTATCTAGCTGGCTCAGACGGATACCAAGGGGATGAAGACATGTGTATGCAATAGGAAACATTGGTTTTCCACAGGCGTTTTTGACCATCCTGTAAAAAAGGGGGGGGGGGGTCAAAATATCTGGTGAGTTGCCACCTTATTCCAAGCTGTACGTTGGTGGATTATTGTCACAAGAAATTGGAATAGAAGATTTTTTGCACACGGTGTCGGGTCACATCGCATGATTTATGTTGATTCATGGGACTTTTGATTATTATATAGACTTTATTTGATACTAGAGTTCACAATAGTACATTTATTTTGGAGCTAGGTCTGCGCCTATATCTTTACACATTTATTTACATGTTTACCCTGGTCTTTAACCTCCCTGGCGGTATTCCCGAGTGTGGCTCGGGGTGGATTTTCCGTACCAAGAGCGGTAACCCCGAGACACACTCGGGATTGCATCGCTGGATTCAGGCAATGTTACTTACCTTGTCCCCTGGATCCAGCGATGTCCCCCAGCGGTGTCAGCTTGTCTCTCAGCCGCCAGATGACTCCTGTGTGCCGGGCTCCGTTCCCTGCGAGCGTCGCACGGGGACGGAGACCGGCGGGAAATTCAAAAAGTGAAAACACACACAGCACATACAGCACACTGTAATCTTATAGATTACATTACTGTAGGAAATCATTTCACATCCCTTTTGTCCCTAGTGGTTTGCCCAGTGCCCTGCATGCACTTTTATATTATATATGTCATTCTTTCTGCCTGGAAACATGAGAATGTCCATAGCAACCAAAAAGTGTCCCTTTGCGTCAAAAGTGGTTTTTGATCAGCTAGAAAACACCGATAGTAAATAAAAATCATTTGCAGAATTGAGTGATACTGATTTTTGGGGAAATTTATCATCAGAAACTTAAAGTGACGACAGCGACAATTCTGCAAATGAGCAAATTTCGGTGTTTTTGGTTTGATTACATTTTAGTATTGAATACATTTTATTACTATTATATTATTATTTTTAGTTATTTATTATATTATAATTTCTGATTTCATTTTTCAAACTTTTTCATACCTGGGATATCTACTAGACTCTTGTTTGGACAGATTTCAGTGAGTTATTGCTAATTACAGGCCTACAATATAAAATGCCAAATTTTCATGCAAAATAATTGTACCGCTTTCAGCACCAAAAATCTGAAATAATCATACCGCCAGGGGGGTTAACCAGTTCCACACTGCCTACTGACTATTTACGGCGGCAGTGTGGACGCTGGCCGCAAATCGCCGTAAAAAGGCGGCGATCCGCGAATGGCCGCCGGGGGTGGGGGCGCACGCGCGCAATTTTTTTTCATAATGTGAAAGATGCTACACCGAGTAAATAGATACCCAATATGTCACATTTTAAAATCGCGCAAACTTGTGGAATGGCGCCGAACTTTGGTACTTAAGAATCTCCATAGGCGATGCTTTAACATTTTTTACAGGTTAGGTGTTTTGAGTTACAGAGGAGGTCTTGGGCTAGAATTATTGCTCTCACTCTAACGAATGCGGCGATACCTCACATGTGTGGCTTGGACGCCGTTTACATATGCGGGCGCGACTTACGTGTGCGTTCGCTTCTGTACGCGAGCTCGCAGGGACGGGGCGCTTTAAATTTTTTTTCTTATTTTACTTTTATTTTTTTTACACTTTCACTTTAATTTTTTTTTTTTTTATCACTTTTACTCCTATTACAAGGAATGTAAGCATCCCTTGTAATAGGAAAAGTGTGTGACAGGTCCTCTTTATGGAGAGACCCCACATCTTTCCTTTAGACTGGAAAGGCTGAGATCAGAAAAAAAAAAAAAAACAAAAAAAACACACGGACGATCTCAGCCCTTCCTTCTCCTTTAACTTCTTCTCTTGGTCACCGATCGCTCAGGCGAGTCGGGAGAAGCACCGGAGTGCGGCGGGGGACGGGGACGTCCCCTCCTGTCGCCTGTAAGAACGATCAAGCGGCTGAACTGCCGCTATGATCGTTATTACGGTGATGGGAATCGCCTGCTCTAAAAAACGATACCTCAATGATGCCTGCAGGTGCCGGCATCATTGAGATATCACCAGTGAAATCTCAGGACGTCCATGGACGTCCTAAGGATCTGAACTTGTTAAAAAAAATTAAAAAAATGTATCACTTTTATTCCTATTACAAAGAACATAAACATCCCTTGTAATAGAAATATGCAGGACAGGGCCTCTTTAATGTGAGATCTGGGGTCAAAAAGACCTCAGATCTCATATTTACACCTAAAAGCAATAAAAAAAAAAATATATATAAAAAGAAATTCTCCTTTAAGACCATTGTTTGTGTGGGGGCACCTCTCCCGCCACCGATAAAAGTGATCTTGCGGCGAATGTGCGCGGAGACCACTTATCTTATAGCGGACTGCCCGCCTTGTTTAAAAATACCGTGGTTAGATCAGCTGCTGCCATAAACAGTATTTAGCATTAAAGTACCGATGTGTAATGACAGCGGGCGGCCTGGAAGTGGTTAATCTAGAGTGTTGATCTCCTTAGGCGACACCCTCCCTCATTAGACACATACACTTCACCTGAAATGCTTAACTCCAATAAGCATTCAAGTTTATACAGCATGGAGTAGAACATGCAACAAAATATGATGATTTGGTCAAAATACTCACTTGCCCAATAATTGTGCACAGTGTATACAAAAACTTCAGAGACTGACAAACTGCTAAAATCTTAGCAAGCTGCAAAATGTACTGTCTAACATGGGAACATCTTTGCTCTGACAATGCGATTAATGAAGCCTGTGTAATGAACGAACTATCATTTGACAAAAGCACCAACAGTGAAGCAATTAGGCAGGGGCTTGCTGAGGAGAATTAACAAGTGTTAAATGCAATGAGGCTATAACTCCTAAGGCACCCTTTCACACGGGCGTTCCGTTCAGGTCCGCCTGTCCGTTTTTCAGGCGGACCTGAACGGAAGTCCCATTCTCCTCTCGGAGAGACAGATGTCAGGGGTGACATGTCCGCTGACAACCGCCGCTCTCCGATCTGATCCATAAAGTCCGACGGCTGGAAACCCTATTTTTTCCATCTGTCTGGGGATTGGATGACAACAAACAGGTGGTACGTTGTCATCCGATGTCCCATAGAGGAGAGCGGCGCTCTGACAGATCAGTCTCCACACAGTGAGAGGACACAGATCTGTCATCCGCCAGCTCAGCGGCGAATCAGCGGACCGCTCCCCACTGCGCAAAAAATGGACCCCGCACACAGAACGCCCATGCAAAAGGGGCCCAACTGTAGGACAACTTTCTCATGGCGCAGGTTCTCTTTGCCATCGTTGTCATGAACAGCAGTAGCTGTGAATCTCACAATGTGCCATGGCAGTATCATCAGCACCATGCTAATAATGCTGGTCACACATGATTTCAGATTCGAGCAGTCACAGCCAGGGCCGCTGATTTTTTTTTTTTGGGGGGGGGGGGGTTTAACCACCAGTTCTCCTGTAGCGGGGCCCAGAGAGCAGGAGGATCGGTGGAGCAGAAAACTGAGGCGGACACGGTCTCTCACCGAGCAACTGAAAGCAGAGATCTCCCCCTCTCCTTCCGGTCGGCAGTCAGCTGATGGGTGAGAGACACAGAGGGCCGGATTTAGGGGAGTGCTGAGGTGAGTTGTACCCACCCAAACTACAATTCTGCCCCCATGGCAGACCGCCGCTGAGCTCCTTCCCCCCCACCCCCCCCTCACAGCCGGGACGAGGAGAGGCAGCAGGCTGGAGTGGCGAGAGAAGAAGTGATAGATAGGAAGTGCGCTGTGATGTGCTCTCCCCTCAGAAGAGCGCTGGTCTATACAGTACATGAGACTGGATCGCTCTTACTGTAGATAGCATTGCACTGTGCACAGCGCCCCCTATCCACATTTGCTGCTGCCCAGAGGTGAGCAGCCCATGGAGGAGATAGGGGCGTGTGTGTGTGTTATCTAAGAGCAATCCGGTCTCTCGTGCTGTGTAGACCAACGCTCTTCTGACAGGAGGGAAGAGCAAAACACAGCACACCTCCTGGCAATTAGTGGCTTCCCCCTGTAAGTTGGGTGAGTGGGATGGGTGGCTGTGTTGGCAAAGGTAATTAGGATTTGGGGAGTGGGGTATACGTGCTAGGAGGAAGAATGGGGGAGGAGGGAGTGAACCAGGAGAGGGGATGTTTGTGCCAGGACAGGAGAGGAGGTGGGGGATTTGGGTAGGGAGGAAGAATTTGTGCTGGGAAGAGTAATTTAGAGTGGGTTGTACTAGGAGGGATTTGTTGAAATTTGTCCTAGGAGGGGGACTGAAAAAAGAAGATGATTTGTGCTAGGAGGGAAGATTTGAGGAAGTAGAGAAAGGAGGGATCGGGGGGGGGGGGGGGGATTTGTGCTGGCAGGGGGTATTTGGGGGAGAAAATATGTGCTAGGGTAGAAAGTTTAAGAAAAAGGATATGTGCTAGGTGGGTGATTTAATTTTGAAATTTTTGCACAGGTAGGCTGGCTGTAGGGGGCTTGTGACTTCTAACAGCGGCCCTGGTCAAAGCAACACAATTTATAAGCTATAAATTTGAGACCCAGCCTACGCGAATAGAGTTTGTGAATTGGTTAGGTAAGCAGTCACACTACATTGTCATTGGTAAATCTGAAATGTAAACATGGGATCTGTTTTTACCTAACAAAGCGTTTGTATTTCTGACCAGCCAATCCTAAGATTTACACAGCACAACCTTATCTGGCAGGGCAAGAAATTTAAGAAAAAGAATTTGAAAGATGGGATCGTGTATAAAAGAGGGGGTTTATGGGGGACG